>CAIGRQ010306656.1:0-13036 GCA_903798375.1 Fraxinus sp. D2006-0159
CAACGTTTCTTTGCAGAAAACAGGCTTCATAACACAAAACATCCCTACGTTTAAAACTTCTTGTGGAAAACGTCCATACATTTCATTTTTTCACATTTTCGTCCTTATTTCAATGTTTCTTTGCGGAAAACAGGCTTCATAGCACAAAACGTCCCGACGTTTAATACTTTTTGCGGAAAACATTCATACGTTTCATTTTTTTGTATTTTCGTCCTTATTTCAACGTTTCATTGCAAAAAAGTTCCTTTCACCATTTTTTAACAAAAAATGACCAATATACCCTTCTATTTAAATAAAACAAAAAAAAAAGAAAAATAAAATTAAAATTAAAATATTACCCCGAACTTTTTTAAAAAGTGCAAATAAATCCAAATAAATTAAAATGAGCTCTCTAATTTTGGGGCGATTTGCCTCTAGCCGTCGTTTATGGAGCCAAATTCTTTTTTTTTTCTTTTATTTAAATAGAAGGATATATTGGACATTTTTTAAAAATGGTGAAAATGATGTTTTCAGCAATGAAACGTTGAAATAAAGGCGAAAATGAAAAAAAAAAAAAAAAANNAAAAAAAAAAAAAAAAAAGTGAAATGTAGGGACATTTTCCACAAGAAGTGTCAAAAGTAAAGACGTTTTGTGCTATGAAAGCCTGTTTTCCGCAAAGAAACGTTGAAATAAGGACGAAAATGCGAAAAAATGAAACATAAGGACATTTTCCACAAGAAATATCAAACGTATAGACGTTTTGTGCTGTTAAGCCATTTGAAATATATTATGTGAACCAAGATTGGGGTACACCATAGGTGATCTTTGACGTGATCTATTTCATGTCAATGAAATGAGAGAATTCTGTAACTACTCGTTTATATTATATTATTTTTGTGTACCATGTTTTTTTCAAGCCTACAGAGAAAGGTCGTATTTAAATTTTTGGTACATCAAGGAATTAAGCCCATGTTTGATGCCGTTATTTGGAAAGTAAAAAATAAAAAATATTTTGAATAGTCATTTTTAGGAGAATGTATGATTAAAATATGAAAAAAAAAATTAGATTTACGTGTATAATATTTTATTGTATGAATGTATAGATAAAAATGAGTATGGAGAAAAAAGTTTTCAAATAATGATTATCAAACACGGGCTAAATATAATTTATTTTTCTTTCATTAATTTAATTTAAGAGTATATTTGAATTTATCCTACACCAAGTAGGAATGGAAGTGTCTTCATCATTGACATTTCAAATTCATTTTATTAATTGCTATCTATGTAATATGTAAATTGAAAGACGTAGTTGCCAAGGGGCCTTAGACGAAATTTTTTTAGTCCTATATATATATATATTTCGTGAAAAACTTCTTTGATAAAGTGCGATTTTGGTGGCATTGAGATAGATGAGGATTTTGGTACTACATAGTGAGAGAATCTTTGCACCACACAGGTCGATGTGTAAAAATGGTTGTGCTTCAATAGAAATGGATGTGCTTCCCACTAATTTTGTCTTGAACATCGAATGAACTACATTCAATTTTATTTATTTATTTATTTTTTATTATTTTTTTAACGTAGGAACCCACAGCCGCTACTTGTGAGTGCGCATTGGATAAACCTCACTCTATGTGCAGTAGTCCGCAAACTACACATGAGAGATAAACTGCATTAGACAAGCTCGGTGCGACGAACTCGACCGAGAAAGTGTTGGCAGAGGATTCAAACTCATAATCTTCAATCTCCGCGTTCACTTGCTCCAACAACTCAATCACCCCTTCGGGGTACATTCGATTCCTTTTTTAAATACAATATATATGGTTCAAAATTAATTAAGCAATAACAAGTTTTTTTCTTGAAACACAAGAAAAGTTGGGCGGACCAAGAAAAACTCTCGATTCTAATAAAATGCACCAACTGAAAAAAATTATTGCACAAAGAAATATTCCCATAATCGAGTCGTACATTAATTGAAAACTTGTACAATAACTTTTCCAACTTTCCTTTATCAGAAGAGTTCAACTTCCACCACGTAGTACCAAATCAGAAGTCCCGAGATTATCCCATCACATTCGTTTCAAACAAATCCTCCGGAGGTTTCCAGCGTCCTACGATGATGCAAAACATAAAACGTGAACACAACGTCTATTATGATAGTGGTGCACACACCTTCTAAACCCTCATTCCTTCTACTATGTAATGAGTATCCAATCCACTCCACTCAACATATATGACCATTACACAAAGATTATACACATTTCATGCATATACGACTCGTATGAAGCCCACAACAAGAAGGCTATATAAACTCCACAAGATCTTATAAATACACACAGGCAGAGTGTTCTACCAACCAATGCATGACATGAATATATGCTCATGATGGATGTCAAAACATACATGTCACCAAGTGACATGATACAACATCAAATACCAATGCCACACAACAAGTAATATCGCACAATCCAACATGCTTATGTTGATACATCACTGCCTTGACTACATCATTCCAAGGTTGATACCCAGGATCAAGGTTACCTTGGTTAAAATAGTATACCTCTAATGTTTCTACCAGTTAATCTCAAAATTGGGCACCTAACATGATTTACAAGCACAAATTTCCAAAGCTCGTGGTTTCAAAATCTGTGCAACTATGTGCACAAAGTGGCATGATGCATACGGACCACTTGGTGTGATCCTTTTCTCTATGCAGCTATACCGAGTTGATTTCCATTTTTAGTACCTTAAAATGTTCTCATCTTCATTATCAGAATTCGTGTTTTAGCACCATCATTCTCTTCTTTTACTTTTAGCACCATCTAAGTTCATAACTACCTCCCTTCAAGTTTTCTAGATTGTTTCCTTTACAAACCATTATAAAGTTCATTCAGTAAAGAAGATCCCAGAATGTTTTGTGCTGACCATTTTCCTACTCTTTGTTAGCACATCATCTGGGAACTATTAACAAGTCGACAACCGTCGCTATAACGAAAGGAAGTAAGGCCTACATCATGTAGTAATTTTTATGAACAGCCTATTACTGTATATTTGTCTCATATATGGTGAATTTGCTACCCAGAAGTCCTAGCATTAGTGCTAATATTTTGGTCCTGAAAAGCATTTTCCTTGTATAAACGGACCTCTGCAGACTTTTGATTTCACGAAGGTTATAAAATGAATTTCAGTCCAAAAGAAGCTGTATACCGTTTCCATTAGTGTGTAATGGGGACTCTGAAAGCCGTCAAAGCTTGATGAGAGTAGTAATAATCAATTTTGCCTGTGGCTTGGCTTATTAAGGCCTTTTCAAGCTCGACTTTTCCGGATAAAGTAGTCAAAGGTCGAACACATAATTATACTCACAGTGCAAATTATGAGCTAGGCTTAAATTGGCTTGATAAACAAATCAATACTCAACTACTTCACAATTAATCAAGCTATTAAAGCTCAGTTTATCAGCTTTATCTTTATTTAGGATAAGAGATTAGCTGATTTGATTCTGAGCACTCCAAAGCCCAGCTTGTCTCTACATGTTTGGACTTTGGAGCACTATAGCTCCCATAATATGGTCTCAAATTCACACAAGGCCAAGATAGAAACAACAAATGTCTAGATACGTTCAACAAGCATACATTATCAAATGTGATGCAGTTCAGAATCAGGAATATGCATTTAGGGCCTGTTTGAGCCACATTTTTTGAAAATGAGAATGAAAAATATAGCCGTTATTGGGGCCCACACAAGAGATAGAAAATTTGAATTTAAATGTTGATGTGATGGATAACGGTCATATTTTTCATTTTAGTGAGGAAAAAATATGGCTCAAACGGGATTTGAAAATGAGATTGAAAAATATAACCGTTATTGGGGCCCACACAAGAGATAGAAAATTTGAATTTAAATGTTGATGTGATGGATAACGGTCATATTTTTCATTTTAGTGAGGAAAAAATATGGATCAAACGGGGGCTTAATTAGAAATATGACATAAAAATCAAGGGCATTTGTGGGAAAATAACTGAATGACTGTCCCTACAGGATTAAAAAACAAAAAATAAAGGCAGATATTAGCATAGTTCATCTTCATCTTCCTGTGACAGTAATATTGATATGTATCTGAAATAAAACCTTTATTATTGTAGGGACTATAACCTGGAGCCTTGTAACCTGGAGATCTGTCTTTTATGCTATGCTTCTAGCATAGCCGGCCAAACATACTATGGGTCCTTTCATTTCTTTGGTACTACTGAAGGAGAAAAATTTCGGAGAAGTCCTAAAAAAGCATTCTCTGCCCATGAATAAAACAGAAAATGAGTATGCAGTAGGAAAGTCCAGGCCTAGTTTACGTAAAATATTATTGATGGAGAATGCAAAGTTCTCTTCAATTGATTCTTCATGAATCAAGCAATACCTGTTAGCTGATTTTCCGATTCTCTAATGAGGCCTCTGCTCGTGTCAATAATGGTAATTGAAGGAATGTGTTCAACTTTGTACAAATCTTCTCCTCCTTGCTCTTGCACCATTTGAACCCTGCGCTTGAAGGCTTCAGGCATGTTAGCTATCACTAGTTCCCTGATTGTAGTGACAAATTCAATTCCTTCAGGAACCATCTTCAAGTTAACACATTCATCTATTTTTAAATATTGAAGATTAGGCATAGCTCCTTTCTCTATCCTCCAATTCTCCAAGGTATTTATTCCCTGGACTTCAAGAGTTCTAAGTTGGCAGAAACCAGTTGAAGAACAATGAATTTCACTCCCCAGAAATGCATCACGACGTAAGACCAAGGAATACAACTCGGGCAGATTCTCCAGAACAACCATTGGATCTTCCTTAAGTCTGCTGTTTCTTAAGGTTAACATGGTGAGACTTTTAGAGAAACATTTATGTTCTGGTAGATTTTTTAAACAGCCATTCAAATCCATTTTACGGAGATGGGTATACCCTACCATTTCCCTTAAAAGAGCTAAGTCTTTGTCTGATTTAAAATCATAGCGGATACGGAAAGAAGAGTCCTTGAGACGGTTGGAGTTTGTCCTTAGATGATCGTTGATTGCCTCCAGATTCTCCATCTCAAGAGAGAAAATTGCTGACAGTTTCTGAAGTCGGGTTAATTTGGGGATATCGCTAACATCAGAAACTCGTGTATCAAAGTTTTTCAAAACCTCCAGCTTACTTAAAGTACTCAGCTTCAATTTATCTTTACTCTTGTGAGAAGGAGGAAGATACAAGTGCCTTAAGTTGTTCAGCTTCCATAGGACATCAGGTATAGTCAAACAGACAAAAAAAGGTACACGTAAATCCAGTGTCTGCAGGAATTTCAATTTACCTATAGATGATGGCAGTTTATAAAATTGAGAACCTCGTAAGCTCAAATATCTCAAGTGAATTAAGTCCCCAATAGCATTGGACAGTTTTCTACCAAAGTCAAACCTTTCAAGATCTAAAACTCTAAGCAGTTTGAAACCATTGCAAAGCAAGGTCAACGAATGATGATGTTTTCTGTCAGTACGCCTGGAAAAGAACACTGCTGACCTAACACGATCCAAGTTCTCCTGTTTAAGAGGAAAATAGGTTTCAAAATCAGAATCCACAGTAACAGATAGTCTGCGTGTAACACCAGCTGATGTCCCAGATGATGAAGACCAGGAACCTACTAGTTCCGGTTCTTGTGAAAAAGGAATCCTTTTCAGAAAATTTTCCTCTTTTCCCTTTAACAAGCATAACTCTCTTGTTAGGTCGTGAAGTTGACAAGACTTGAACTGACCAGTTGACTCCTCCACTTGAACTTGAACCATGCACCTTTGCTTCAGTTCATGTAAATAACGTTCAGCCATGTCCATGATGGACTCTTCTTCCTCAAATCGATAAGAATCAGAAAATATGAAGCCTTCAGCAGCCCATAACTGATACAACTTCCGAGTAGATATTTTGTAGTCCTCCGGGAAATTTCCCAAATGCAAAAAACATGGCTTGACTTGATAAGGTAAGTCATGGTAACTTAAAGCTAACACCTCATAAACTCTTCCATTCTCTCCAAGACTTCTACCCTTCCTTAAATATGAATTGAAATTTTGGTGCACTGTTTTCCACTCACTTAGTGTAGACTTTGTCATGAGAAGTCCCCCAAGCACAATGATAGCTAACGGCAATCCTCCACACTGTCCAACCATCTCCTTTCCAAGTTTCTCCATATCTATTTGATTTTTGAATGAGTTCATGTGCACAGTTAGATGGGTAGTTAAAAAACACGAGATATATTGACCACAGTGGAAGAGAGATTGGTGCAAAAAGCCTGGCTTGACCTGACAAAGATCTAAGTTGAGGTGTTCTGAGGAATACCTCTATTAAAAGTATTTTATTTAAAAAATTAACATAGATTTTTTCAGAATATCTCAATTGAAACCTTATTAAATTCATTTATTTTCAGAAATAGGTAAACTGCAGGTATCTTCTTTAGCCATCTGCTTCTGTCCAATACAGATTGGCTTTTATCAAATAAAAGTATCATAAAAATTATTTTTCTTTTCATGTGCTATTTGACTAGAAAATGAGCCTAAAAAATAGTTATCATTATTCTACAACATATTCTATAAATCATTTATAATTCAATCACTACTTTCTGAACAAGCATCCTATATTATGCAATTTCTATTTCATTAACGATGAATGGATAGATGAAGCTAAAATGAAGACATATCTGAGACTATTGAAAATACTATAGAGAAATAACATGATTATATTTTAACTCGGAGATAGTTACTTTAGAACAATTATATCTAGTTAATGTAGAAATTAAAAAGCATAAAGAACAATTTGATCAAGTAATTAAGCACAGAGTACAACAGGACCCCTCTATTCAACTAAGTTTTACCAGTTGTTATCAAGAACACATTTTAACAATTTAAACAAAAGGGGGAACCTCTCATTTATATTTTTTATTTATCTTTTTTTTTTTAATCTCGCGTCAAAGACGAAAAACGACTTTCAAAAGTAAACAACTCTTCTAAGATAAAATTCCATTTGTAACTTAAATCTTTTGCTAATGTTGAAAATTTTGACATCTCCGTGTGTAAAGATCTCTCACCTTGAATATCATCTTCAGAACATTGCATCTTGGGGTTACCCATGGCTTCATCCTCTTCATTTTCACTTAAGCATGAGTAGAAGCTCTTTGTACTAGACGTGCTTGATCGTGCATCTTCATTCTCACATATATAGACAGGTTTACCTGTATACAGGGCGGAGCAAGAAAATAATATTAGGAAGAATTTCGAATCAACTCGTGCCAGAAGAGGCTAAATATCACAGTCGGTGAAACAAAAGAATTCTAAATGTTTCATTCTAAAATATCTCTCCATCTTTTTGTATTTTCTTATCAAATAAAAAATCAATGCATGGTTTAAAAAATATAAATTGACCAAATCATGATTGAAATAAGCAAATGATGCATATCCACTAATAAAAAACTAATAAATTATTTAATGAATACAATTCTAAAAAACTTTGACGATCAATTTTTGCAAACAATTAAAAGTTTTGATCAAAACACGCAATCAATAATACATCACTATATATTATTGTCTCAAAATATTATTTGGTGGGACGTATTCTTCTACATCACTTCATTTCAGAATAAGTGAAGAATCACATCCAAATTGAGAAAAATCAATTAAGAATTATGAGGGTCCAATGAAATTAGATTTAATTCATAACAATGTTTGGCTCAGTTTCAAGAATATATTTATAGATAGATCAATTTATAAATAAATAAACTTTAGCAAATATTCTTTTATTGACAAGATAGAATTTAGAGTAAGTTATTTATTTTGATCATAACGTTTATTTCATGATCAAAATGAATTTTATATATATATATATATATATGAAAAGATACGTAGAATTAAAAACTTAATTACTTTTAAGCTTAGCAAAACATATAATGTCTATAACTATTAAAATGAGTAATTTATTTTTATTATCAATTATAAAATTTACTTAATTATTATAAGTAAATTTAGTCAAACATGCATTAAATAAAATGCTTAAATTGACAATAAGATATTCACGTCCATGAAAAGACTATTTAATAATTGTAGTTTCTTTAACAAAAACTGAATAAATGAGAATTGGACTTGAGNGATCAGCTTGCGCGCACCTCAACTAATCTCACGGAGTCCTGAAGTTTACAGCCGGTACTTACTTCAGTGGCTCTGAGGTGACTATTAGGGAGTAAACCCAAATTATAAAATTTACTTAACTATCATAAGTAAATTTAGTCAAACATGTATTAAATAAAATGCTTAAATCGGCAATAAGATATTCATATTTCGTGAATATTGTGAAAAGAGTATTTAATAATTGTAGTCTCTTTAACTAAATTTGAATAAATGAGAATTGGATTTGAGATATAATTCAAAGTAGAGCGGGCTAACACAAATATTTGGGCCAAAATTGAACAATTTATTCTAAATTTTCCATATGGGCTGGGGGGTAGGGCTGCCTCCCCACTACCTCCGCCCATGCCTGTATGACCACAACCATCCTGACTTTTATTGACTGATGTGCTCATGAATCTGTAAAGACATATAAAGTCTAAGATGGTTTGCATGATTTAAACTGCTGTTAGCCTGGATGCAACCTAAGAGCAGAGTGAATCTCTTCAAGGTAAGGACTGCTTTTAATGATTTTACCAACAATGACATGTTCACTATATATTGGGATGTGAAACAATCTAGCTTAGGATTCAACGTGTGAACATAAAATTGAAAGTGATGAACACACTCGAGGCACAAGTAAGTTTTAGCAAGTATAAAGAGATAATTAAAGCATATTTAAGCAGATTAAAATTACAAAGTCCTGAAATAAGCAGGTAATGGACATATAAACAATTAAAAAACAAATTTCATTTATAAAGAATGCATATAATTATGTAAATACTAAATAGAAGTAAAAGAAGAAGTCAAGAAAATCTTTTATAGTGGTTTGATCTACAACATTCATCCAAAATTCACCACTGCTTCTATTTTCCTAATTGGCCAACAAGAATTAAGTGGTGGATAATAGGTAGATTTAGAGAACCTCAAAAGAATTTTGTAAGGCCGTGAATGGGAATTCAAGAAGTGGTCTGTCATCAAACTGGAGAACATAGGTTTTGTTGCCAGAGCAAAATGGAAATAAAAATAGTAGAACTCCCTTGGAAGTGAG
Source organism: Fraxinus sp. D2006-0159 (assembly GCA_903798375.1). NCBI lineage: Eukaryota > Viridiplantae > Streptophyta > Magnoliopsida > Lamiales > Oleaceae > Fraxinus > Fraxinus sp. D2006-0159. The sequence goes on from CAIGRQ010306656.1 coordinate 9,188, forward strand.
GAACAATTCTCTGATTCTGAAAGTGACTTTCATGAAAAGGAGAAAGAGAGCTTTAATGAAAGACAGAAGGCAAAATTGGCGAAATAGATGCAGAGATAGGTACTATAGTCAAGAGGTCAACAACAGGTTCAATCTTTCATATATATCCAACACAAAGAAGGGAGTATGGTTTTCCAAAACAATGAGCATAGCAAATGTGTAGAAAATTAAGCTCCCCTTGCCAGGCTAGTGTACAGAGAATGCATATAGCAGATTAATATTTTGTTATTTCAAACTGTTGTTTTGGAAAAACAGATGTTGCCTTAGGCACTTTTCAGTAGTTGGATAATCTGAAGTTGTAGTAATTTAGTAAAGAGTCATCTAAATTATTATATTTGTGGTTGACAACCTAATTAACTATTCTATTAGAGAGAAAAAATGGGAAATGAGAAGTGTAAGATATAATTTGAGGGGTTCACTTCAGACATTTGATGGGATATACTCTTGCGCTTATTGATCGTGGGTCCTAGCTCAGTTGATATATCGTTGGTCAGACGAGCTTCTTTAAATATGATTGTAACTTGAGAGTGTGCTGCTACGTCTTCAGTGGACTGACCTGATATTACTGATTGAACCCAGTTAAACAAGTGATGTACAAGACTGGAATGAGCAATTGGCGGTTGGATTAAAAAGGTTCAGAGTCCTTGAAAGGGCATTTCTGGTGCTTCGCGTGTTAAGGAGATAAGACATGATGGACACTAGGGTAACAGGGAGGCTGTGCAGTATAAGTTCCTGTCACAAAGCTTTTTGAGATTATAAGCCAGTAGGTATTATGAAATGAGTGGATAAAAGTTGAGGGTTCAATGAAATGTATGGTTAAAAATGAAGTTTCACCAGCTTAAAATCTGAAAAAAGCTTTACCGAACAAGAGCTAAATATATGAATAAGGGTGTGGCCTACCCTAGGGCATCCATATTAGCACACAGCAGGTTAGTAAATAAAGAATGACAGCATTGGACGATGGTGGCTGGGATTAGAGCGATTGATACGACCATGCATCCACTGGCCTCCAGTAATAGGTAGAAAAAGTGTGTGTCTGAATCAAGAACAGTGAAGATAAATTACGTGGTAGTAAAGATATCCAACGCTGGATGGGGAGAAGGGGAAGAAATATTTCAAAGGCGATCGGCAAGGAAGTGTGGGGATAGGTTGGTACTGATATGTGAACTTCATGACAGCCACAATATGTATACAACTCCAGAAAAGATAGTCGCCAGTATAAAGTAAACTAAGCACAGAGAAGGAAAATTGAACTATATGTCCATAATGTTAACCAGCGCAAGTATTTATACCAGCTGTATATATATGGCAGCAAAACAGTATTGATCAATCAAAAGGATTTAATTCTTTCACTGATGAAAGTAAGATATTTAAGCAAATTATACAGAAATAGATGATAACACAATCTAAAAAGGGGTTTTGATTCTAAAACAAATCAGATCAGATACCTGCAATATTTGTACCAGCAAAAGCTTTCTTCCGAAGTAGCTTCCAACTCTCTTTCTCATTCAAGAATCTTTGTTCATAGAGAAAACATGTCGTATCTGTATCAATGTCTCCTGCGATTTCTTTGTTACGGGTTGTGACAATTACTCTGCTAACCAGCTTCCTGTTAGGAAAGGCATATCTGAGGCTACGCCAGACATCCTTTTCCCAAATATCATCCAGCACAACCAGACATTTTTTCCTTTTCTGAACTTCAAAAAGCTCCTTGACGAGCTCTGTAATATCTTTCATCGCGTTAATTTGTTCCCTCATTTCTGGTACAAGTTTATTAAGGATCCTTTGCAGAACATCTCCTGGATGCCATTGACGAGATATGCAAGCCCAAGCAACTGCATGAAAATGACTCCGAACATCAGCATGATAATAAACCTTTCTGGCCAACGCAGTCTTTCCTATGCCACCCATGCCGACAATGGAGACGACATGATGACATTTACCACCATCTTCCTTCACCAATTCTGCTACCAATTTCTCAACATCTTCTTCCAATCCAACAAAATCCTCTTCATGATGAGAATAAGATCTTCTTAGCTGTTGGCGTCTCTCAGAACGAGGACTTGAAATTATAGAGCTTATATGACTAACTCGCAAATCTTTTTCCAGATCAGAGATCCTAGTTTCAATATTCTGGATTTTTGGTCCAAGATGGTGCAAAGATTTAACTTCCTTCCACAGAAAAGCAGATCTTCTTAAAACATTTTGTTCCTTTCTCGATGCAATTTCAACAGAAAAAAATTCTAGACAATCTTCTGCATCATAAGCAACTTCCCTGGTGTCTGCAACCCAATTATGGATCCTCTCATCTTCATCTTGTCTGGCATCTGCAATTTTTGAGATACACTGCAGACGCTTAAGCTTCGTTCGTATTTGCTCAAGCTGGCCACGAATACCGTGTAAGAATTCGACTTCATGAATCAGCAATTCAAGACTGTTGATTACACAGGATACAACAGATTCTGCCATTGATAATTATGTTCAAGGTCAAAAAAAAGCAAGCTTCTGCTATAACTGAGGCTGGGGAGGGCTATGCTGCCAGGGACAGGGCAGAATTTTTTTTGGCAATTTTTTATTTATATGGGTCCCACTTCCATGTGGCAAATTTTACTTGGTAAAAGAGCTTAATTCAATGTTTAATCAAGGACTTTTTTACTCTGTCGTGAATGGAATAAAAAAATGTGAAGCCGGCAGACTGGTTAGCATCCAAACCAATTAGAAAAGAAGCATTATGGATAATTGTAATATTGGTACCCAAGTATCCCAATTTAGTCAAACTAATTTCCTGGATCACCAGTCACGGGCCCCTCAGTAACTGGCCGAGGTAAACCGTGGGTTATGTCCAAGTTGACCAAAGTTCGAGCACACCTTATACTCCTGATCCCAAGAGAGCATTTCTCCATGGTTATTACATCACTAAACTGTTCCAACCAATATTAATTATTACATCACTCAACTGCTCCAATCAAGAATCGAACTCTCCATGCTGAAGTTACAAGTCCAACAAATCCCTTCATTTACCAACTTGGACGTGCCCTGAGAGCGAATAATTGTAATACTTAGTTGAAGCCTTGAAGGACTAAGTAAAATCATTAGGCTTCTTCGATATTCTTTTTAATTGGAAAGAACCCAATCTGCACTTCAAAAGTTTATTCTGGGTAGCTAGTATAACATTCTCCAGCAAATATGAGCCAATTACATCCCGATTTTTCTTTTTTATCAAGAAAACATGCCAAAAACCAACCATATTCAGATCAAATCTCGCGAAATCCATCGAATGATACAATTTCAGATTATGAGATTGGTAATTAAAGTCTCACTGACTCATATGTTAGATCATAAATAAAAAAGGAAAACAAATAATCTGAAGTCTCAAATCCTACAATTGAGAAATGGAATATACAAACAAGAATAGGCATCTCCTGTTAACCTTATGTTGATTATTCCTTGGGATTTAAACTGTTTCAGTTAAATGCTCCACTAAAAAAAAAATCTCCAAGAACACAATGAATCCCTAGTCTTCTCCTTTTTAATGACTCTTAATTTCTCTCCATAAAATACGCTACTGATTCTTCCTGGTATTTCGTAGGGGTGTAAGCGGTTCGATTTTACCGGTTTTTGACAAATTTTCAAACCAAACCGTTTAAACCGATTTGAGAAAAATTCAAACATAAACCAAACCATTTTGAACGGTTTGAAAAAAACTCACACCTAAACCTAACGGTTTGGTCCGGTTTTAAACCGCCGGTTTCGCCGTATATTTTTTATCTGTCTACTTTTATGATATTAATTCATTGAATTCAACATATA
>CAIGRQ010306663.1:0-11237 GCA_903798375.1 Fraxinus sp. D2006-0159
TATGCAAATAACTTGGCCTCGAACTTTGTGTCTTCGATTTTATTCTTGTACAATAATCACTATAAACACTTGAAATCAATTTGTTAGAAATAAACACAATTTGTTTGTGATAATCAAAACGAGACGTCAACCATAGGTCAACACCACACACATCTGCTCCCAATTTAGATTATGATTCTTATAGTGTTTCCATTGATAATTCTACAGATACTGATATTTTGGCTCCTAATATATCAGGTTCCATCTCCTCCTATGGCTGCCTAATAATCTGTAGAGACTGCGGCTCCTTCTCCTCATTACCTAACGTGTACTCATAAATCTAATCAATTTTCAGATTTTACTTTCTCTTGTTACTCTAATTTTTTCATTTCCTTTTTCACTTATGTTCATCATCTTTTTGAGGCTTTATCTTATAAAAAGACAGTTAGTTTGTGACCCACTTTGACAAGACGCTATGGCTGAGGAACTATCTGATTTGCATTAGGCACACATTTGGGACTCGGTATCTTTACTGTTAGAAAAAAGAGCAGTTGGTTCTCATTGGGTCTATAAAATCAAAATCGAGTCAGATGCATCAGTTGAAAGATATAAAGTCATATTAGTTGCCAAGGGGTATTCTTAAGAGTACGGTATGGGCTATGAGGAGACTTTTGCACTTGCTGCAAAAATGAGTACTGCTCGCATCTTTATTGTAGTTGCCTCTGTTCGTCGATGGATTATATCTCAGATAGATGTTAAAAATGCTTTCTTGAATGGAGATCTATATTAAGAAGTCAATATGCTTCTCCCTTATGGTGTTTGTCATCAACCTGGTGAAGTTTGCAAACTTCGAAAAGCTTTGTGCGGTCTAAAATAGGCACATCGAGCTTGGTTCGAGAAGGTTTCTTTTGTGATTACTTCACTTAGTTTACGTACTTACCAGCATGATTCAGCTTTATATCATAGATATAGAGCTACTGATCGTGTGTTGCTTTCTTTATATATAGATGACATATATATTATTGGTGATGATACTGGTGGGATTGCAGCACTTTAGTCAGAGTTAGCTCATTGTTTTGCAATGAAAGATTTAGGTTCACTCCATTACTTTTTAGGTATTGAAGTTGCATTCTCTTCGAAAATACATAGCTGATATATTTGAGCGTCTTACTGATAATAACAATGTTGATACACATTTTGAGCTTAATGCTCGATATTCTTCTTCTAATGGTTTTCCATTATTGAATCCTATTTTATATCGTACTGTTATTGTTAACTTGGTTTATTTCACCATCACTCGTCTAGATATTGTACATGATGTTCGTATAATTAGTCAGTTTGTTACATATCCTTCTACAGTTCATTGGGCTACTATTTTTTACATTTTGAGGTATCAATGGGCACTCAGTTTTAGAGTCTTTTACTTTTCTATACTTCTTCATTAGAATTGTGAGCATATTCTGATGTTGATTGAGCTAGCGATCTTATAGATTGTAGGGTCTACCACTAACTTCTGTATTATTATTATTTTTATTTATTTTTATTTTTTTTGCAATTCTCTTATTTTTTGGAAGAGAAAGAAGCAAGATATTGTGTTTAGATCTTCTACGGAAACAGAGTATTGTGTCTTGACTTATGCTACTTGTGAGAGAGTTTGGTTACGTTGGTTAGTTGTGAATATGATATATTTCTTCATCGACCTACTCTATTGTATTGTGACAATAAGGATGCTATTCAAGTTGTGAGCAATTCAGTATTCCATGAGAGGATTAAATATATTGAGATTGATTGTCATGGCATTCGACATCATCATCAGCTTAGCACTAGAATGTTACCTTTTGTTCCTTCCACCATGCAGATTGTTCACTTGTTTATAAAGTCATATTCCACTTCGCGACTTGATTTTATGTTTGGCAAACTCTCGATGCTTCTTACAGTGGATCATAAGTTTTAGGAGAGATGTTAAATATATTAGTTTTATATTAAGGGTAAATTAGTCATTTTGTTTATATGCTTGTAAGACTATTTAAAGATTTTTTTCCAGTATTCTTATTCATTCAGTTTATTAAGAAGCTCTAACCTCCTTTTGTTTTCCTCGATATATTATTGTATTATCAATTTAATACTTTCCACTTCTTTACTGGTGCATTTTTATTGTCCTTAATTTCATACCTACATGTACATTTTTGGTTGGGTGAACTGAACTGGTTTATATAGTGTTCTATTACCAATCTTCTGTAGAAATCATCATCAACTTTAAAGAAACTTCCAGATTTTTATGGGTTTTCCATCTCATATTTAACTACCCATTTCTTGAACCTTCTTCTTCATAGAGGCTTGAGAACAATCTAGAATCAGCAATCAAAATATTCATCTACCGCCAATTGAAGAATTCTCGAGAAGAGAGTTTACAATTTCACGAACATTCCTGCGTCTATATATATTAATGTACGTATTGTCTATGTGTGTGAGAGAGAAGTGTGCGAGCAAAGAGAGTTTGAAGTGAGAAGAATAAGAAACAAAGAGTTATAAGAGAGACAAAAATAGTTGCTTTGAGTTGTGAGTGGAAGGAGAGAGAATAGAGTTGAGTGTCCCATTGCTAAATAATATTAGATGTTGTTAGTGATTTTGGTGTGTGTCCCAAATTTAGCTCAACAATTTGGTATCAGAGTGAGGCGATCGGAGGACGAATTTGTGAGCTTCTCGAGTTCGTGCACAAAGTGAGATTGTGAAGCTTTATTAAAGCTTACTTGATTACAAGGAGGTAAATCAAGTCACGATGGGCGACTTACAAACGATAGGCAGACTAAAGAATCTCAATAATTTGAACTACATTACATGGCAAACTTGCATGGAGTCAAATCTCCAAGGGCAAGACTTGTGGAAAGTAGTTGGTGGAAATGACATGATGCTACTAGAGGGGGCCAGAGCTATAAAAAAAAATGGAGAATTAAAGCGGTAAGGCCATTTCTTTATAAAAACAAAAATTGAGAAAGAATTGTTGGAGCATATAAGGGATAAAAACATACTGAAGAAAGCATGGGACATTTTGACCACATTATTCTCAAAGAAAAATGACTTGATGTTGCAATTGCTGGAAAATGAGCTGATCTCAATCACTTAAGAAGAACAAACGGTAAATTAATATTTTAATAAAGTTAAATCTCTTTGTCGCGAAATTTTAGAATTAGATTATTTGAGTACAATTTTGGAGTCTAGAATGAGAAGAATTATTATACATGGTCTGATACCAGAATTTAGATGATTCATCGTCGCAATACAAGGTTGGCCAGAACAACCTTCATTCGTCAATCCCGAAAATTTGCTGGCCGACCAAGAAGTGTTGACTAAAAAATGTTAGGGGTCTCAGTAAAGAAAGAAGAGGAAGAATCATTATTCAACTATCAAAGAAGATGTTGAATTTGTGAACAAAATAATAAAGAATTAACATAAAATAAATGGGTTGAAGGAAGTTACCATACAAGGGGAAGTTGACAAAATTGCCACAAAAGAGGTCAGGGATGTCAACGAGCTAATGGCTTGTGTTTTGTATGTGGAAAACACGATCATTATGTTAGAGATTGCTAGTTTTAAAAGCAATTAATAGAAGGTAATATAGTAACCTCCAGCAACGAAGAAAATTACAATAGTGAAGAAGAATGGGATGCTGAATCATAACGAAAAAGAAAAGAGTCAAAATAAAAAGTTGGCGCTGAAGGTTAGATTGTAGAAATCATCACCGACTTTAAAGAAACGTCCAGATTTTTGTGGGTTTTTCCATCTCATTTTACTGCCCATTTCTGAACCTTCTTCTTCATGGAGGCTTGAGAATAATCGAGAATCTGGAATCAAAATATTCAGCCACTGCCAATTGAAGAATTCTCCAGAAGAAGAGAGTCGTCAATTTCACTGACATTCCTGTGTCTATATATACTACGTATGTATTGTGTATGTGTATATGTAAAGTGTGAGAGCAAAGAAAGTGTGAAGTGAGAAGAAGAGAGAAACAGAGAGTGATAAGAGAGACAAAAATAGTTGCCGTGACTTGTGAGTGGAAAGAGAGAGAATAAAGTTGAGTGTTCCATTGCTAAATAACATTATTGAGTGGTTAGTGATTTTGGTGTGTCCAAAACTTAGCTCAACATCTTCTTGCAAGTTAAGAATCATTAAATTAATATATGCTTAGGACGTGCCAATATTAATTTTACAACAATGCTAGAGGTACAGATTTCATCGAGAAGACACAATGGGGGGAGATTATTACATGGGTCCCACGTGGGATCCATTTATTGTGAGTTTAGGTAAAAAAAATCTGACAAATATTTTCCTGGTTTTTTTGTTAATTTTATTCTTGAACCATAAAATTGATAATCATAAACTTGAGCATTTATTGAAGTCACAATGTGTTTACTATTTAAAAATATCTCTGTCAAAATTATAGTCCCCTATAATTGTAGATGCTAAAATTATTACCCTTGACCTGTGATTAGTACAGATGGCTAAAACACCCTCTGCGAACACTTTTAGTACTTATCTTGTGGCCTGTTCTCATCAAGAGTGTAAAAGACGAAGTTTTTAGGCACCTCTCAACTTTACAGAAAATAATATAAGGAATTTTTTATGATTTAACTTTTCCTTGAAAGTTTTATAAAAGAAATTCAATGAATATTATATACCTTATGTGTCAACACATTTCTTTGTTTCTGTTTTATTCTCAAAAATCGATTTTTTCTAAAATTATAGATAAAAAAAAAAATCTTGAGGAATACATAAAAATAAAGAGTAGAAGTACAACACTCTTTAGATTAGATTTTAATTTTAATTTTTTTCCATGAAAATTTAACATTTTCCCTCATTTTTTTTGTTGCATTCCCTCTTTTCTATTTTATTATGTTCTCTCTATATTGAAAGAGGTGCATGGAAAATTGTGAAGTAATAAATAGAAGCTCTAGAATTTTTATATAGAAAGTGGATTTTGCTTTACATTTGAAGAGCTAAATTTACTCTTTATTTTAAATTTGAGTAATGTTATTTATATTCTTCATTAGATATGATCACTATATGATGTGATATTAAGTCCATGTTTGACAACTATTAAAATAAAATTCATTTTTTCAAACTTATTTTCAGTCGTATATTCTTATAAAAAATATTTTCTTACTTTTTAACCATTTATTTTCAAAAAATCACTATTTCAAAACTATTTTTTTTCCCAAAAAAACTCATTTTAATGATCGTCAAACAAAGGCTAAATAAAAGACTAATAAAGCGAGTTTTATATTAATATATTTGATCGATCTTATCATTTCATAATAAATCACATTTTATATAGATTAGTGAACATTTTTTTATGAACATAATTAATACTATTATTTTTATTCAAAAATAAAGAGTCTGATGGACTCTGTTGGGAAATCACCAAATCCAGTGATAGCAAATGCCCTCACCAAAATTTGAGAAGATAATCACCCTAACTGGAATTTGGAAAGAAAAAAGTATTTGTTATCTCCTATATTTGTCATGTGACTTTGCTTAGAAATTTGATGAAGAACTCAACATGGAAAAAATAAGCCAATTGACAACAAAAACTTAATTGCATTAGTGAAAAATCTTATGTTCCATTATTAACATAAGAACATCAACATGAGCTAAAAAAGAGTGGAAATGAGCTTGGAGCATGTAAAGACTCGAGAGAAAATGTAGCGTCTTCATCAAACCATTGAAGAATGAAGTCCTCTTTTCAATTTACGAAATTTACTTGGACTTAGAAAAAATTAGGTTCAAGGGGGTGTTCAGAAAATAACTTGATTTTGGCCAATTAATTAGGCGTATGTTTAAGGTAGAATTTCCTATCAACAATCTAGAATGTTCCACTCTATTAGTCAAATTTCTAGAAAAATACATGTTAAAATTTGTCTAATGTATGAAAATGACTGATTCGAAGATTAATTTATTGCAGTAGAAAGTATTTGGGGGATTAATTTAACAAATCAAGTTAAAAGAATAATATTAATACAATTTTATTTTATTTTTCTTATAGTCAATATCTTTGCAGTCCACTGACCCAATAATTCCCCTCTTAACAAAGGCATATGCCCATGTTTGGTACACATTAAAATTTTCATTTTCATTATTCTTCTCATTTTCAACCACACATTTTTCAATAAAATAATATTTTTCATCATATCATTAACTTTTCCTTCTTTTAATTACACATTCTCCATCATTCTATTATTTTAGAATACATTCTTTCAAAATAATGTAGCTCAAACACACCAAGTAGAAATCACTAGCAAATATGTATACCTTGACAATTATTTAGGATAAATATTCCACATTTCATAATTAAGTGACATTATTAATCTCCTAGTGGCCTAGTGTCCAATATGTTTTGTCCCCCTCATTAGAAGCAATTGTGGAAGATCGTGTTGTCTTGCAAAATAATATAATAGTTATATTATTTATGTATAGAAGCCTCCATTTGTGTATATATACATAGACTTAATTATAACAAAAGGTTTAACAACCAATTGAAACTTGTTTGATCCTCATTATTTCTAAAATATGTTTTTCCCTTTATTTTTTTCAATCACGTGTTGTAAATTGGAATACTCTGATACCAGTTTATTGAGAAACGCAAAAGAAATTGGATTAACTTAATACTAAATTGTTGGGAAAAAAATAAGAGATTAAAGTACAATATGAAGTAAAAATCACAAACTAACAAGAAGATTATAATTTGAAGGGTAAATGAGATTTCTCTAAAACATGGAGAAAGAACACAAAAATTTGTTTTTACAATTTGTCTAACTAATAATGGTGATAAACAAACATTCAATAAGGTTAAGCCAACTTGTAATAAGGTAAATAACTCATAATGAGGTAAAACCAACACAACTAAATCATAGAGATTGGTTAAATATATATAGGGAACCATCCAAGCCTTAGAAGTAGAGTTGTAGATGAATATAATGTCCAAAAGTTTCCTTATCTTCATCTTTTCAAATCCAACACAAATTCCAACTCTAAATAAGGCTTCCAAATAGAATTTTAACTAGAATTTATCAAATAGATATCGAATAAGATTCCAAATAGAATTCATCTCCACCTTAACACGAGTCTTCACTACAATAAACAAATTTCAAGGATTCTCTATCTAGAGACAAATTTCACTGCAAAGAATCAACTTCAACTTTTTAACAAAAACACAAACAATTTTCAATTAAAAATATTCTCCACCCTTGCCACTCCAACTAGGGGCAAAAGTGGTGTAATAATCACCAAACAAGGTTGAAAAGAGCCATATGACAGAATTACAACTGAATGTATCAAAAGAAGGATTTTTACTAGAATCAACACCATTAATCACATTCAAACCATCAACTAAATTGGTAGAATTGTACATATCTGCTATCTTATGGCCAAAAATGGGTATGTTACTAGCAAATAAATACAACGACCCCATCGATAATGGTGGCAAGACGGATTTACCTGTAACTTCTAAATTCTACCGAGATGTATTGTTCAAAGAATACCCCAAATCAGATTCCAATGGTACATAGTCAAACTAGGAATTCACCTAAGCCCTTAAATTATGCTGATCCATCAAGGATTTTGTATAACATTGCAAGACATATAACAAAAAAGAGCTCCTTTACGAACCTTCGAGACTCTACCTTTGTTGACCTATGGTTGACTTTGTGTTTTGATTACAACATATAAATTGATTTTATTTCTAACAATTGAATTTGAATCTTCATAGCTATTGTTGTAAAGTTAATCAATTGGGGGACAAAAAGTTTACTACCAAAAGACTCGCATCGGACAATCAATAAAATTCAAAATGAAAGTCGAACATTTACGACAAATCACTCGAGACAAAGAATTTCAATAGTCAAACATCGAAAATATTTTGAATTCATGTGTAAATGTACAATGTTTTAATCCTTAGTAATGAATCATTAAAAGCTCAATGAATAATTTGTTATGCAAGAGAAAATTATTTCATAAAAACACTTGCATAAGAATTATTTTTCAGAAGCTAAGTATTTCAACTTGTTATTTAAATATTTACAATATCACTTACTTTGAAAAATAAAGTAAAAATGTCTTTCAAAAGCCTATATTTTTCAAAACAATCAAGAAAGAAAAATTTGGAAAAAACTGTCCAAGAGGACATCCGATTTGTCTAACAGTCACCTTTTTAACCGTTCTGAATTCAACGCAAAACGAATAGTTTGGTTGTCCAATTTAGGATGCAGACTTCCAGATTGGTTGTCTAGTTAGTCACAATTTTTTTTTTGGCGTTTTAATTGCTATAAATACTATTTCAATTGCATTCATTATAACACTTTTGAGAGCATTTAAGTGAAATATTCTAGCGAAATTACGTTGATCTTACATTTTATTTATCTCTTATCAAATCATTCACTTTGAAGAACTTTTGATTGAATCAACATTCGAAAAAATATCTTTCTCGTCAAAGTTTTTCTCACCTAACAGTTGATCTTCATTCATTGCTATTCATTAAAGTATTAGCTTATTTCTCTATCTGTACTTAACTTGATTATATCATTTATTAAAAGCGAAATTTCAAATTGTAAAATTATTTTCTTTAAATTTGTGGATCATATTGAGGTCCCGAAAGCTCAATGTTATATAAGGATCGGTGCTCCTTATTTGTAAGTGACCGGAAGTATTATAAGGGTTTTGATTGCACCATAAGTCAATCAAATATAGTGAACAAATGTTACTCGTGACAGAGAGCTTGGAAACGGAAGACGTAGATCGTTGTTTGGGATCGAACCTCTACAATTACATCGTTTGCACATTTTCTTCCCTTTTACTTATTGGTTTCGTATTTGTGCATTTTTTTTTTTGTTTGATTGACTTTTTCATTTTCAATTTGCTTGACCTTGAATTAATTTTTCGAAAAAAGTTTTTAATTATCAATTCACCCTTCTTGGTTAGTCATTCTTGAGCTATCAATCTTCACCAGTGTACTTGTACACTTTTGAATCAAAAATACTTAGGGTCCGTTTGATTGCAAATGTGAAATTTGGGTAGAAAGAAAATGAATTACGGGGAATTGAATTGCCTAAAATTTGTTTTACTGAGAATTATAATTAATTGTATTTGATTTTTATGATTTTTCACCTGAAAAAAATAAAAGTTTGGTGTCCGTTTGACTTCGTTTTTCATGAAAGTTATCCATTAAAGTGATAGTTATTTTATCATTGGGTCTAGAATTTATTCCAATTGTAAAAACAAAAAAAAATTTAAAAAATTACCATATCGAATACCATTCATTTGACTTTGTTTTGCATGAAAATTTTGAATAAAAGTGATAAAAAAAATTTACCATTATGTCCAGAACTCTTTCGTATTGCAAAATAAATAAATAAATAAGAGAAAAAAAAAAGAGCAAATTTTTTTTTTTTGAAAAATCAATTACTACCAAAACCAAAAGAAAGTGAATTCCTTGAAAACCAAGAAACAGGCACGTGAGAATAGAAGGTGGAAAACGATTTTCGGGAAAAAATTTTCCTATCAAGCACTACAAAAGTTGGAAAACGTTGTGTATCAAACGGGGCCTCAGAGATAAGATTTCTCTTCAAATCTGAACCGTATCTCACTGCATCAAGTATTCTAATAGTCCTATCAAACAACTTGATTTCTACCCAAACAATACAAGTTATCCAACAATGTGTATTATTTTCCATTACCAGAACACCTTTCAAAATTGTTTTTTATATGTTGAAAACAAATCTCGATTGTGATACATAAGTGCAAGTTGTATCAAGAACCTCATCAAACTTGGAGTGGTAGTCAGAAATAAATAAAAAAAAATCTCCATCATTGTGAAAAGTTTCAACAATGACTTCACCTAAAGTATCTAATCGCTTTCCCTTGTGAAAAATTGAAGCCAAAGTTTCTATATTTTGTAACTTATAGCAATTCTTAATTAAGTGCNGGTAGTCAGAAATAAATAAAAAAAAATCTCCATCATTGTGAAAAGTTTCAACAATGACTTCACCTAAAGTATCTAATCGCTTTCCCTTGTGAAAAATTGAAGCCAAAGTTTCTATATTTTGTAACTTATAGCAATTCTTAATTAAGTGCCTCGAATTCATGCAACAAATTTCGAAGTTAGATCTTAATTTGCCCCCTGCACAACCATCATCAAGAACAAGCCCATTTCCATGAGTCTTAGTTTCAACAAGATGCTTAATCTTCTTCATTGAATAGAAAGCATCATAAACTTTTTCAATGGTGAGACCGCGACTATATAACATCGTATCTTCTAACAACAAATATGAAGTGGGCAAAAATACAATAAAATCAATCCAATATAAGCGAGCACTCCTCGCCTCTTAATCCGCCAAAATGAAAAGTTCGTACTGCGATCCAATAGCAGAACATCAAATTTCATAGTTGCCATCACAAAAGATCAAGCTAAACTTTTTAACTTGATGAAAATTTCAATTTCCCAAGAATTTCCAACCATTTAGCTTTGATACTAGTTTGTTGTAAACTAGAATGCTCTAATACCAATTTGTTAAGAAACGTTGAAAAAACCAAATTAATTCAATAATAAATCATTGGAGGAAATAAGAGATTATAGACATAATATGAAATAACGATAACAAACTCACAAGAAAAATATAATTTGCAGACTAAATAAGATTTTACTAAAATATAGGGAAATAATATAAAAAATTCGTGTTTACAATTTGTTTAACTAATAATGGGGATAAACAAATCTCTAACAAGATTAACTCAACCTATAATGAGGTTAACAACACATATGGTGTAAAATCAACCCAATTAAATTTTAGAGAAGAATCAAATATATATAAGGAACAATTTAAGTCCTAGAAGTAGGGTTGTAGATGAAATAGAATGTCCAAAAGTTTCATTATCTTGATCTACTCAAGTCCAATGCAAATTCCAACTCTTAATAGGACTTTCAAATAGAACTTCAACTAGAATTTGCCAAATAAACTTCGAATAGGATTCTAAAGGCATTCCAAATGGATTTCCTCTTAACGTGCACTTTAATTAGACTCAATTATGTTTAACAAAGAATTCGTGTCACACCAAAATTCCAACTGCACACAAATCTAGAAATTCTCTTTATTTTTTAACCACATATTCTTTATGAATTTATTATTTCAAAATATATTCTTATCCAAAAATGTGACTCAAATAGGCGCTAAATGTTTCATATATAATATAAATACTAGGTTTAAGCAACG
>CAIGRQ010306709.1:0-17128 GCA_903798375.1 Fraxinus sp. D2006-0159
ATTTTTGAATTCTAAACTTTAAATTCCTGATTTTTTACAATTTCCATATAAAATAACAGTCGGGCTAACCCATAGAATTTCAATAGAATATACACATTTGTGGGTCCCACATATTTTTTCTTAATTTTAAATACATGATCGGTCCTGCGCATTTGTGTCTTTTTGGCCAAATTCTGTGGGCTGCTCCTGTAGATTGGGGGAAATCCGTAAAATAAAGCAGTATTGCTTTCTGTTGGAAGTTTGTATCCAGAACTAGGTGAAATTCAAATAAAGATTGGTACATTCCTGCCGCAAAGATTGATTGTGCGGCTATAATAATAATAGTTAGGAACCAACTCGTCATTCAAGCAATAGATTGAGGACTAACAGTGCAATTTTCAAAAATAAAAATAATCGTGCTACGTGAACAGACTCAAAACAGAAGGGAGATATGTCCGTATATAACTGGATAGTTTGAAAAATAAAACATAAAACATCAACGCATACACTGCCAAGTCTGTATATTTGTATTGTATCTGTTTTTTAGCCTGAACAAGTGGTTTTATTCAAATAAAAACAATCATGCTACATGAACATATTCAATGACAGACTAAAAAACAGAAGGGACACGTGTCCATATATAACTTGACAGTTTGAAAAATAAAAAATAAGAACATCCACACATACACTGTGAAGTCAGTCTGTTTGTATTGTATCTGTTTTTTAGCTCGGACAAGTGGCTTTATTCAAATAAAAACAATCATACTACATGAACAAACTCAATGACAAAAACAGAAAATTTGTAAAAATGGCTTTTTATTCAAGTGGTAAAATAAATGTATATTATCTGAAAAAAAAAAAAAAAAAGCAAATATAATTTGCCTTTTTCACTTATTTTACACGCGCGGGTACATTTTTGCAACATACTATTACTGAAGCATACAATAAAACATTCAAGAGCAATTTTACGATAACATTTGTTGGATACATATTTATGTAAAATAGTTGTAAACATGATGATATAGTATAATTGATGTGGTTAGGCTCTCGTTATCATCTCCAACTATTTGTTAATGGAGAGCTTTCAAAGCATCAATTTATTTCCAAGTGATCTAAATTCTTAAATTTAAATTAATGTAACGATACATATTTAACTTAAAAAAAAACTAATCTACCTCTTTAACACGATCATCATCATTACTTCACTTCCTTAATCGAGGGAGATTTATGCGACGAATAGGGGAGAAATCTTATTGAATTTGTAGGGGAAATTACATCCTTTTATCTACAAATCGGGGGATTCCACTAGTTCATCTGCACCGACAAATCAGGGGCAAGAATTCAACCTGAATTCACTATAACGAGGGTGCGTTTATCGTGGGTTCGTTAGCGTCGATGAACTGAGGATGCTTCCCCTATGCTAATTGTTCAGGGAATTTCTTCCCTTGATTGAGGTAGCGACAACGACACGATGATGGGAAGTGGTTTAGTGGAGTGAATGAGAGGATGGAGGGGAAAAGATTATTTAAGTTTTTTTTTATTATTATTTATTTAGATTTATATTGTTATATTAATTTAACTTTGATATCGTGTTCATTTATCAAATATATTTGTCAAAAATATGGGTCTATCTAACATTCCTTTTGTTAATACTCACGAATTACTAATATATTCCTTTCCAAATTATGAAGATTCATTTCTCAAAGAACTAATTGATTCCCTAGCTACTACGAGGGAAAAAAAATAATGGATCTATGCTCATTGATTCATTTAATTTTCATTCTCTTTTGGGTTTTAATTATAGAAAATGAATTAACTTGTCTATATAAAAATATATTTATATCAAGAACATTCGTTTATATAAAAATTGAAAAAATAAATATAAACTAGTTAACTTGTCAGTTCGAACGCAAGCGTGCTTGGCTAAACTAACAAATTTAGTCCATGTTTGGTGTAGATTAGAATTAAATTTTGATGAAATATGTAGTTGAAAAGTTGTAGGTCGAATGGAAACTGCGATTCTAAGCCCTTGTTTTAATCTACACATAACAGTGGCTTGATTATAAGCCCTTGTTTGAGCCTCATTTTATCAAACTCAAATAAGGGTTAAGTAAGTTTTAGAAATTATTTAAATAAAAAATTTCAAAAATTGAATATAAAGTAAGTTCGAATTAAATCTTTATAAGCCCTAACAAAAAAATACTTGGCCTTGTTCGGTAGAGATTAAAATCCAATTAAAATTGAAAATATAGTCATTATTGAGTCTCACTCGTCTAATAAAAGTCAACAATAACGACTAATTTTTCAAATTTTAATCTCTATCAAACATGTCCTTAAATATTTGCTAGTCCAATTCAACATGATGAAAAGTAGAATTGAAGATTATTGCTTCTTTCATGTCATGATGTACAACTTTTTGGTTTATATCAACAATCAATCAATTTAATTTGAATTTGATTTTGATTTTGATACTTTTTGTCAAGCTACGAAAAAAGATAGCCGCCCTATATGTTTCAATCAATGTATATGGGTCACCTTACAGTTAATCGATTTTGTTGTAGGAAAATAACATTTTTATTTCTAAAGTTGATTATGACATACGCTACAAACATATTTGATATACGAAATTAAAATTTACTTTTTTTTTTTAATCTTTAATACTGTAAGAACATGTTTGGTAACCATTAAAATCCAATTAAAATTGAAAATATGACCGTTATTGGGTCTCACTCATCTAATAAAATTGAAAATCCAGAATACATTCTTCCAAAATAATGTGGCTCAAACACATATAACTGAATTTTGTTAATTGTGTTTGTTATGTGAACCTTGTATAAAGATTNAGAAATCTCAGTTCCATCAAAACTCAGCACATTTTAGGCATATTCGGTATGATTTAAAATTCAATTAAAATTGAAAATATAACCGTTATTGGGTCTCACTCGTCTAATAAAAGTCAATAATAATGATTAATTTTTCAATTTTAATTTGATTTTAATCTCTACCAAACATGCTCTAAATATTATCAAGTGGGCGTTGTGATTTCATCCGTTATGGTATTCGACAACTTACCAAGAATCATACTCCTAAATTCTATATATACACTAACAGTGGGCATGATGACACCTAATTTCAAAAAGTTAACAGTATTAGAAAAATAAAAATAAAAAATCACATGTTAATTAGGAAGAGGCACTGGAATAGTTATGATGTCCAAGACGTGGTTAGGGGTTGGTAAAAAAAAAATCGTGAATCCGGCTCAACTCGAGTTTTTTTGTTGGATGTCATTTATTTATTGGATAATTTTATTTATATCGAAAATATTACACTTTCTCACATGTGCGCGGGACCCGTATTAATAAAAAACTTTTAAATATGCTGTCTTCACACCCTATTGTGAGTATATATAGATAAAATATTATGTAAAAAAAAAAGTGTACGCATAACATTGTCCTTGTTTATTTGGCTGCTACCCATGTGATTGCTCGCATTGTTTTAAGCGCTACAAGTTCGTTCTATCAGGATGACATCCCCAATAATTGAATCCCTGGTGCTTTAAAAAATTATTGGGAACCCTTGAAACCAATCAAATCGATCAAAATTGATCTAGGCCCCAGTTTGTTGTAAATTAAAATGGAAAGAATCATTTTTTTCTTTTGATGTGATGGAGAATATGTGGTTAAAAAAAAAGAAAAATTATTGATGTGATGGAAAATATTATTTTATTGAAGAATGTGTGGTTGAAAATGAGTGAAGGAATGAGAATGAAAGTTTTAGGGCTTGATTGTCTCCCATTTTGGGAGAAAAAATAGAGTTTTGAATAATATTATTTGGAAAATATGTGGTTGAAAATTAAATTAATTTTATTGATTTATGTGTAGAATATTTTATTGAGTAAATATGTGGTGGATATTGTTTACTGAAACAAACAATGTTTGAGAAAATGCATGACAAACAGAGGCTTAATATGGCTCAAACAAGGGGCTAATTCGATAATACTGTTAGACAAGTGTTTCAGTATGGATACCGTATTTACAAGATAGATACCGTATATGCAATATATATCGTATATGCACCAGTTACCGTATATGTAAGAATTATCGTATATACAATAATTTAAGCACCAAATATGTTACTCTGGCGAACTGAGTTAGTGCCCGAACATTATCACCACCAAGAGGTCCAAGACTGAACAGAAAATGAAAAAATATGCAAACAAACTCGAACTGTATGCAGATAAATTTTTAGATGAATTCATGTATTGAAAAGAGGAAAAACGATATATATATATATATTGGCTCTTGAGAGTGTAACTTGCCCATTCACATAATGACATTTACCATAGGAGTTTCAGGAAATGAAAAGTTAGAATAAAATAAAATTGTAGCAAAACGTGGACACTCTAAGGGGCCAATTTTGCTCATTTCAGTCCTACATTCATGTACGCAGGTCGCTACCGCACACGAGTTCAAGATCCGAAACCCATTTCGATCCATAATTTGAACCTTCCCGCGCGCGCACGTGGAGAGAGCATCTATACTACACATGATTACATTATTCTAAAGTGTAATCCTTTATAAAGTGGATTTTGTTTTCATCCACTTCCTATATGGGACAAACATATTTTTTAGTTTCCCAACAATATAAATTCTTTTTAAGTAGCACACTTTGAACTTCAATTTCTCATTCATTTGAGCATCAATTTTGACAAGTAAATATATGATTTCGATGTACCCACAGAGGAGAACACAAATCAATCTTTATTTTCCAAAATAGCCAAATGGGTCCCACTCAAAACTCATGCCAAAGTCAGTCAATTTCTCATTTTTTTCCAACAAATACTAGGATCAACTTTGAAGCTGTTATATTTGGTTTTCCATTTTTTACCGATCGACGGATTCTCTCTTGTATCTAACGTTTTGTATTATTATTCATTCTTTCATATTTTTTCTCGTATAAATTTCAACTTTCAAAACTCCCTCTTCACATATTTACCTATATTTCGTTTCTAATTACCT
Organism: Fraxinus sp. D2006-0159; assembly: GCA_903798375.1. NCBI lineage: Eukaryota > Viridiplantae > Streptophyta > Magnoliopsida > Lamiales > Oleaceae > Fraxinus > Fraxinus sp. D2006-0159. Next base: position 4,998 of record CAIGRQ010306709.1, read on the forward strand.
TTATCAATTTTTTTTCCATTCAAATGAACATGTTTAAATATTATTAATATTAAAAAGTTGAATTATAACATGATTTTTGAATAAATAAATCCTAAATCTTTTTTTTTTCTTTTTTTTTTCTTTTTTAAGTTGGAAGTTGAAAATCATATGGGTGTGATTTTCTCTAATTTTTACTTGCTCGATACTTATAGTCGCACCCTATTGTAGCGTTCAAATAGTACAAATTACATTGAACCAAAGTTACCACATTCACTTTACCCACCTAACAAATCCTAATTCGTTTTGAAAAATATCCATCTCCCGACTCCTTCATTTCATGCGACGAACCTACTTCGGCGACTCCTCACAGCACTCACTCCAACAACTCATCACAATGGCTTTCCTTCGTGCGTGGCATCATTGTTGAGCACGATGCAAAATTCTTTATTTTATTTTTTATTTTTGTGTGGTGAGGTGATAGACGATTTTGTGGTGCGGAGGTGGAGATGGTATGTTGGTTTTGCGATTGCGGTGGTGGAAATGGAGAGCTCTGTGTGGTGCGATGGTGCTATGTAGTGGCGGTTCGGTTTAGTGGTGCTATGCGTGGTGGTTGGGTGCGGTTGTGGTTGAGCGTGGTGTTGTGTGCGGTGGTTTGGTTGGGTATGCTGTGTAGTGGGTGCTGTGTTGGGGTGGTGGTGTGTGATGGTGGTGCATAATCTGTGACGATGGTGTCGTCGTGGTGGTGCGACGACGACGACAATGAGGTGGGATGAAAAGAATTTGTGACCAACTATTTGGTTGATTTGTGATCTAAGTATTGATGGCGGATGGGGATCGGAGGTGGGAATGAGGTGTTTGATGTATGTGACCACCCATTTTTTTGATTTGTAACCGTAAAAAATAATGTGTGACCAATTAATTTGATAATATATGACCAATAACTAAGTTGTGACTTATAAGTACGTATTTGTAACCATTAAGGGTGTGTTTGAGCCACATTATTTTGAAAAAAATGTATTTTGAAATAGTAGATTGATAGAGAATGTGTGGTTGAAAAAAAAAGAAAAATTATTAATGTGATAGAAAATATTATTTTATTGAAAAATGTGTGGTTGAAAATGAGTAGAAGAATGAAAATTTATTAGGTTCACATTATTTAATCAACTTTTCAATTATTAGGTGTGTTTAAGCCACAACTTTTTGGAAGAATGTATTTTGAAATAGTAAATTGATGGAGAATGTGTGGTTAAAAAAAAAAGTTATTGATGTGATGAAAAATATTATTTCGTTAAAAAATGTGTGGTTGAAAACGAGTAGAAGAATGATAATGAAAATTTTAATGTGTACCAAATATGAACTAATTTTCTAATTGTGATATTAATATATTTAATTAATAAAATATTTTTATTTATTTATTTATCACCCCCAGTTTTAAATTTTGAAACTTTATACTTGATAATTGATTTGGCCCATAATTAGTGGGTGTTTGGTGTGGATTAAAATTAGATTTTTAGTATATTGTGATAGAATTTTTTGAAATGTGTGATTAAATAGACGTGAAATCCATAAAAAAATGTGGTTAATATTAATTATTTGACTTTAACTTAGATTAAAATTTGATTTTAATCCGAAACAAACATGTCTTGATAATTGAGTTGTGAGTTTTCCTACAAATAACCTCACTGTCAAAACCGGATAGAAGCACACGAAAAGCCCATCTTAACACTCATTTTTAACCCAGGTCTGTTCTAAGTCTTGTTGATAGAGCAACAGAGGGGACCAGGAGATCTTGCATTGCAGTGATTTCTACTCAATTTCTTCATCTCCCGAGGTAGTTTTAGATTTATTTGCGTAGAAGAATCGGTCTTTATATGTTAATTTCGCACTCGATCTGATTGTTGTGAATGATTTAATTTCAACGCTACTTCGATCTAAGATTCTCATCTTCTAGCTTCTTAGAATTTTTTATTTTTTTTTCGAATTTGTTGTTTGTTGATGGTAATCCTCCTCTAGCTACAGAATTTTCTCTTGAATTTCTGATGTGGTTGTTTATGGTTTTCTTCTCGTCTTTAGAACCAGCCAGCCCTCAAGTGGAATCGGTAACAATTTTATCTATTACTTCTTCGAGTCATTCCGTTATTAGTAATCTAACTTAAATACTAAAATTTATAGCAATTACTCTTTGTGAAATCAGATCCTTTATCATGGCTTCAATATCATCCTCATGCCTAAATGTAACTAAATAAACGCTATGAATTCGGTCTCAGCCGTGCTTAATCCTATATTTTTAAATTCCAAAGTGCAGTTTCAAGTATCCAACTTATAGTGTATATCCCTCCTATTATTAACAGCTAAAACAGTTTCATCCACGAGTAAAACAAAAAGATACTGACTCAAGGTAGAATCTTGGTACGAGGCTGTATTAGTAGATTTTTTTATTTATTAAATATTGTCCCTATTATATGTCTCTCTTGTAATTGATTCTTCATATATACGTTTGATATTATTGACATGTCTCACTGAATATTTTGTAATGTTGCACACACCTTACCACTTCCCTCAACATTGCATCTTTTGCTCTTTCATGATCAATGAATATTGTATACAAATCTTGCATCCTTTTTCTCTGTGCTTTTTTACCAATCTCCAAAGTGAATAAATCTCCTTGGAGTATATGCTGGATTAAATTATAGTATTATACTAATAAATCAATAGGAACATTTATAAAAAAAAAAATTGGCAGCGGGATCAAATTGATAATAACAAACCAATGCACAAATGATATTCCTTTCCTTGAGAATAGGAACTATAATACAACGCGGCTCGCATATAATTTCATCTTCTCTTATTCTTTAGTTTGTATGTAAATTATGTTCGATTGTTGTTGTGAAATCCTATTTTCTGTGCCTACCCTTAAAGTTCAATTGATTATATATTTCTTTGGCATAATTACTTGTGAGTGGCAAGAATGCAAAAGGCGAAGTTTTGCCTGTAAAAGGGGAAGCCTAAGAGTCTGAACTAACAAAATTGGTAAAATGGGGTTTAGAAGAAAGATGGACGCAAAGGTTAAGGAGGCTATAAAAGTACCTTCAATTAAATGGCATTCACCTCTTAGGAGGTTGTAAAACTACCATCATTGTCATTTGCTTTTGAGGATGTTTATTGTTTTATATTTTTTTACGACTATAACCTGGGCAATATATGTAGATAATGCCAACTTGGTACCTTCTTTTTGAGGACAATCCTTCTTAACAATTGAAGTGAAAACATTTTACAATGAATGCATGTTCTTTAAGGTGTTCTCATTGGATGAGTTAAGATCAGTATACTAATAAACCTTTATGAGAATTCTTTGACTTGGATGGGGAATGCTGCTAATCAAGAAATTGAATCTCTATCACCTCTTCTCTGAAGCAAGCACTCCAAATTTTATTTCAAATTAAGTACTTAGCTAAGAAGTGATCTCTTACCAAAATGACTCTTCCTTACAACCACTTCTGAAATTACTACTGCAGGTGTTCTTCACTGGAGTGGTTCTAGAAACAGTATGTCCGGCACAGAGGAAGTCAAAGAGCAAACAGAAGCCGTTATGGAGGACAGTGAAAAGTCCATGCCATCAACCAAACAGGAGGTCTTGTTCAACTCATTATCTTTTGTGGTATCTCTAGATTTGTATGTGTCATTATCTTAGATAAAAATTCCCCCCTTCTTTATTAGGAAGAAGCCGTTAAGAAGAAATATGGAGGAATCATGCCCAAGAAACCGCCACTAATTTCAAAGGTAATACCGTTATTTGATTATGCTTCTTAATGGAAGTGCAGGTGCCGACAACCTGAATACCGTGCAGGTCCAGCCCCATCCTTTCTAAAATATCTGTATTTGATGTCAGGATCATGAACGTGCCTACTTTGATTCTGCTGATTGGGCTTTGGGAAAGGTACTTCCTCCTGATAGCACCTTCTCCGTCTTGTTCATGCTTGAAGCATACAGAAGTTAAAAACTAGCACGCTCTTTAGGTACCTAACATCCCTCAATGTTGTATGATTACAGCAAGGTGTAGAGAAGCCCAAAGGGCCACTCGAGGCTCTTCGACCAAAGTTACAGGTGAACTTTTCCTGGACATACTACTTCTGAACAGAGTGCGATGACCTTTCATATACCGTGGCATGAGTTTTCTGTTTCAAATTGCTACTTTTGGTTCAACATGTTTAATTTAATTCTCTGGCTAACAAGAAAATTAGCAAAAGCAGAATTTGTCTGCTCACCGATGAGTCTATAATGGTAATCTAATGCAATCAGATCTTACTGTTGGACATCAACTGCAAATTAGTGTTTCTGATTGTGAGAAGTCGATTAAGATAATTAATAGAGAAATAATCTGTATTAGTATATGTATATCCAATGTTTCATGACAGTAAAACATTTTACAGTTCGAAGGTATCAACACAATTCAAGCTGTTCCCCCCACCTATTATTTTCAATGTTTACCATTTTAAAGTCGCATTTAATTCCTCTTCACCTAAATTACAAATAATGGGGGACCCAGAAGTGCCTGATTGACAATATGATCTTAGAACATGGATTTATTATTTGTGTGGTGATGATGATATTTATATATTATAAGAAGCTAAAATTTTGATTTAGCTTTATAGTGCATGAATAAATGGATGATTTAACTGCATCCAATATTATATTCAGTATATAATTGAATGCTTCAAAATCTATAGCTTTTCTTCCCCAATTCTGATTCTTTCTGCCAAATATGAGATACAGATATAATTCTCTTCCTTAAAAACTATCATGGTTGCAATGAAGGTTAATTACATACAAAAGTTTAAATAAATGTTAGTGCTGAGATGGAAAATGGTCATCTTTCACTTCATTGTGTTACATCGGAAAGTTGATGTGCCTTGAGACTAGTAGATTTCTGCACAACTTTTATGATCGTCTGCTGATTATCATTTCCTTCCTTTTGCATTTGATGTTCTAGCCAACTCAACAGCAAACACGATACCGCAAATCTCCTTATGCTCCATCAGTAGGTGAAGGTATGCATTAAAATTGATCATATTTCTTCCTGAATTTGCCATGTTCATTTAGATACTCTATTTTTTTCTCCTGTCGTTCTCCTGCTGTTTTTTTCTTCCCACGAGTACATCCTGTTTTTAAGAATCACTTCACACCAGTTAGTATGGTAAAACTCAGTTACTCGGTTTTCTCCCAAATTGACATCTCTTACTAATTTTCTTTTTCCCTTCTAACTGCCCTTGTTTTTTTTGTATAGATGGAAATACTGCCCCATCGGAGGAGGCGACAACAAACGAATGAGAAGTAGGCTTCGATCCTTTTCTTGTCGAGGCCATTGATTGTTTCTCAACTCGATGTATAAATGAGTGACCTGCTGCTGAAATAAAAACTGCGATGATCTTTTAGTACTTCTTAAGGAAGAATTCACCAACACATTGTAATTGGTGTTGTAATTTTCTAGTCTGGAGTATTTCCTAATCGTGTTCCTGTTGTAGACTATTTTCCTGCTATACTGTTGAGATTTCGGATTATTTATTCGAGTTTCTAAGCCATTCTGTTATTTAACCTATTGAAACCATCTCATATAAAAGTTTAGCTGTCAGAGAGCGACGCATTTATATGCTTGCAGAAAAAAGGAAGTGAGTTAGATAAAAAAAAAACCAATTTGGACAAAAAAGAAGTGATTTGGAGAAAAAGATACAGAGTGGCTTAGACAAATCTTCTTTTTAGATAATCTCATGGTCCACACTCCTAAGGGAGGCAACGGTGGAGAATTTTTCGCAATGGACGAAAGCTTGATAGAGCAATGTCGTGTGAAGGTAGAAGGCCATCCTATTATCGATTAGCCAATTTAGCTTTTATGAATCGCTATTGAATTATTACCATTATAGTCGTTTGTAACTGATACTAATGTTCAAAAAATTAGTAAAACATTTTCATCTTCTAAATATCCCATCATGTCCAAATTAGATTCGTTTTAATTTAAAGGTTTAATATGTGAACAAAATTTCATAATTAGACAATGACACTTGAATTCATGCTTTGATACAATGTCAAATCATGCATATTGTAAAAAACCTGTCGGTTCACAAAAAGATTAGGTGAACTAGATCCAATTTTATCGGTTCATTATATTAAAAAACGATTCTTTTTTTTTTTTTTAATCTACGGCTCCAACCTCAATGCAAACCTTGAAGCTTTCAAGGACGATGTTCAAGACGATTTTTAAAACATTGGTTATTAGAGGTGAGAAAATTTTATTTTCGAGAGAGCCCAAAAATTATGAGCTTTACAATAGAGCCATGGACTTTATGCACCAATTGTCTCACACACGCCATTGAACAAGGAATGACTGGAAGAAACCGATATGGATACTATCTGGTCGGGTGAATTAAATAATAGATGCATGTTGGCATTCGAGCTTGCGTTCTCCTTTCAGGGCATACTTGGGAGAATCTCACTCCACATGCAAAATCAGATACAAAACAACATTTGACACTAACATACTGGTTCAGTGGACTGCAATAGTGATGCAAGAATAGGTAAGGCAATGGATTTTCAAGCAGAAAGATACCCCCCCTTTTTTTAAATGGAAGAGAAAACTGCTGAAAATTGTTATATCTTGCACAGCTCTATTGTAAAACTTTAGCACTTCCTCTTTTACCTTCATTTGTTTTCAACTCCTAAGAAAATATAAAATGAAAGGATCAAGTCACAGCAGATTCTGTGATATCCATAAAAACATAATCCAACCAGGTATGCCAGGACAAGATCATTCAAGGCTAAGACCGTTGTTTAGCGCTAAGTCGTGAAGTACACGTCCACGTGAAATGATCAAACTTTCACCTCGGGAAACGAACGTCTAGTTCGCGACCATAAATTCCTTGGTTATGAGCAGCATGGAAAGGGTGGATCTGCCTTGAGTTTGCCTGGAGTTCCATTTCGATTAGCCTCTGGAATGCTTCAGGAGGATTGCCAAAAGAATTATCAGGAGCTGGAACAATCATGGGAACAACATTCGTAAATTTTTACCGAAATGGGAAAAAACGAAACAATCTCAAATTGAGTTGATTCTTCTTTCAGTCATTATATAGATATGCACAAGCACAAATCATAAAATAGTGGGAGTCATGCTTTGGCAGTTAAATGCTTGTATTTCTGCAAGTTTTGAGCTATAAAACAATATTAAACTACAAAACTTTCGTCCAACTCAAAAACATAATATACAAATCCAAGCATAAAAGCAGACCAAGAACAATAAGCACTAGATGCTTCTTTCGTGAAAAGCCAACAACCTGTAAGTAACTGATTTTTTCAAATAAGATTAATTTTCCGGATTGAAGAATATAAAAGGTGCTAAATCTTTAACCTTTAAGCAGATGAATAAAACTCAAGAATCCAACATAAAATTCACCCTTTTGGTTTTCTGATAGGTGCTCTTCCTCTGAAGTTTATTACACAACCAAGCATATTTTTCTAATTCATTGACAAGGCAGTTAAATGTCACTGTCCGCTATAAGAAAAAGAGGCAATGCACCAGAAAAATCTAACGATTAGGTGAAACAATGTAATAACAAATTTGAAATCCTTCTTATGATTTATATAATTTCTGTTAATGTTAATGTCATGTTACTACCCATTACTATCCTACTTAATTTAACCAATTTTACAAGTACATAGAATTTTCTCCAAAATGTGATTCAGTATTTGAAATGTTTGGATCTCTAAAGATTTTTCCAATTAAACCACTCAAATTTTTATTATTTGCAGGCTACAGCTGATATCGTACATTTTTTCAATCTAGTTCAAATCCTATAAGGGTAGATCTTCTACGTAGACACACAGGAAACCGCTCAATATATAAACAAATATCTGAAAGGCAGTTGACTGATTATGTATCTTTTCTAATATATCAAATAAAAGAGGGGAAGTTTCTACCTGGCATTGACATCCCAAGGCTGCCAATATTGGGTTGGTGAGGTCCAAAAGGAAACCCTTGCATTGGGTTCCTGTCCTGAATAAAACCGGTTGTTTGATTGCCAGGATAAGGCACAAGAGCACCCCTCGGAAAGTCAGATAACAATTGAGTTCGGTTGTCTGGCATTTGCATTGGATGCAGTATTGAACGATGAGCATGGAGATCGTACGCTGCGACCCCTGAATTGGGATTATGAAAAGGAGGGCGAATAATATTTGCAGGAAACTGGGAATTGGCTGGAGCATCATGATTGAACAAACTCTCTGGACCCATGAACTTCTTCTGCAAACTCATGTTAGCAGGATGGGAATCCAATGGATGGAATAATGGCCTCCCATGATTCATATGCAGGGGCTGAAATTGGGGAGGTGATGGTTGGACCTGAATATTGCAATATGGAATCTCAGGATCTGTCTGTTCATCATAAGGACCACATGCAAAGGGCATACATTCCGAACCTACTACAGTTCTTTTGTCTTTGATGACAGCACTTATAGCTGCCAGATTCCCTGCTATGTCAACGTGCTCTTTTGAAAACAAGAAGTCATTTTTACTTGAATTTCCGGTTGGCATCAATGTCAACAATTGGGGAGTCAAAGAATCAACAGAAATTAAGCTCTCCTCTTCAGGCAGCTGAAATTCAACTGTCCCATTATAGCCACCATGTTGGGCCACTACTTCAGTTGGGAGTTTTGATGAATTTATTTGAGAATCATCAAATCCTAGCCAATTCCCAGCCTTAGACAGGTTGGTTTGCTCTCTTTGATGTGAGCTCAAAACACTATTTTCACGACTTGTTCTTTGAAGTCCAATTTCATCAATTGCTGAGGAAAAAACACCATTATCCATGTCCGGAAAGGATAATCCACGAGGCCCCAGGGCATCAATTTGTGCAGACCCATTTGAGCCCCTTTGGACAGAAACAGGTGCTTCAACTGATTGCAGCTCCTTCATAAAAGCGGTTCCAAAGAGAGTTTCAAGTGTCAGTGTCTTTCCAGAATAATGTATATTATTAGTGTACTCTTCAGTTTTAGGCTCATCAACTGCAGTTCCAGTATCATGTTGATCGGAAACTAGTACTTTGTTTGTAAAGCCAATGTCAGCACTGGGGCCCAGGGTCATAGTATTTGGGTCTGATCCCTTTTGCAACAATGAAAGCAGGTGCTGAGAAGAATGATCATCACGTTCTCTTGGCTGTTCTATACTTGTGCTGGAAGCACTCCAGCCTTTCAAATGTGGCATTGTGTTTGAATTCTTCTGACTGTATTCAGACAAAATTGACTGTTCAAGGTCTTCGCAGGTAAGGACGGTCGTAGTTACTTCTTTTTTATTACTGCTGAACACCTCTTCAGAGATGCCATTAGTTGCAGAGGGCATGTCAGCTGTAAGCATACTAGTAAGTTCGGAGCTCTCATAGGAGCATTCATACGTAGAGTGCTCAGCTTTTGCAGCAGAAACTTGTGATCTTCCTTTTTCACCAGTGACAATTAACGAGAGTAAATCATTCGGCCTTCCAGCTGAGATGCCATTCGCCGGCTGTGCTTCTGTAGGTCATCACAAAGGAACAGCACTGTGTAAGTTACATCTTTCTAGGATTTCTTACAACACTGAACGCAAAAGTACTCATCATCCATACCTTCTTCAGAAAACCATAGGGCAAACTTTGAGGACTGAGGTAATTTTGCACTCCACGTGTCATGAACTTTTCCAATGTGATACTAGAGGGAAAAAGCAAGAAATGAAGTACACTAATGGTAGAGACAAGCAATTCATATTAAGTTTAGGAAAGAAAGGGAGAAAGTTGGACTAAATGAATGTCAATGAATAGATGAGAGACACCTATTCATTTGGCTAGGCCTAAAAGATCAATCACCCTATACCTTGACATACAGGTACTCACAATAACTACTACTTATATTTAAGCTTAGCATATGTGACAAAGTCTTTGATAAACCAATTGGTAGATAAAAAGGAGAATTAATGGACTGGTCCTGGACCATATTGGTTAAAAATTTGGTAATGCAAGAATATCTGAAAAATCTATAGTCAAGTTGGAGACAAAAGTGGGAGATGTGTTCTACACTATAACATAATTTCTGGTCAACCACTAATAATAAGGGAAAGCATAATTAACAATCTATAACATGATTATATTTCTCATAGAAACAGGCACATGTCAACTTGAGAAACACGAGCTACTGCAGACTGCAAACAAGAGTGACAGGACTTGGACAGAGTAAAAGAGTGTTCAAAAACAATGTGATTAGAAGTATGACTACCTCAGCTGAATCCACAGAGCCACTATCATTCATCATTGCAATGCCAAATTTTTTTTCCAGAACTGATGAAGAGTTTTCTTTGGACTTGCCAACAACTTTGTCCTCCAATACTTTGGCATTGAGTTCAATGATTTCCGACTTGTTAAAAATTCCACGGTCATCTGAAAAACCAGTAGGATCACATTGATAGTCCACGCTGACTTTCTCGTTAGGCACACCTAAACTTGAGTGAGAATTTACAGTTTGCCCCTCGTTTGGAAGTGATACAAGCTTACTCTTGTCTTCAGTTTGCCCATCAACTAAGCTAATTTCTTTCAATAACTGCTCCTCAAAACCGTCAAGATTACCATTTTGCACAGGGTTGGTTCTAAGATACAGAAGTTTTTCCCCTGCTACAGGCTTCCCAATCTGTAAATTCAAAAGAAATTAGATACAAGTGAAGAACAAGGACGTAAAAGTTTCTGACAGAGCTATTACTACAGCATAATATGAACAGAGTGAGTAATTCACACCCAATACAAATTNCCATTTTGCACAGGGTTGGTTCTAAGATACAGAAGTTTTTCCCCTGCTACAGGCTTCCCAATCTGTAAATTCAAAAGAAATTAGATACAAGTGAAGAACAAGGACGTAAAAGTTTCTGACAGAGCTATTACTACAGCATAATATGAACAGAGTGAGTAATTCACACCCAATACAAATTTATCAGCAACCACTGAATAACATAAAATGACAAATAAAAGTATTAAGATCCTGGCTAGATATACAAAGATTCCCCTCAACAAATTTACCAATGGTGGTACACACTTTTTCTGATATTTGCATGTACATTCTTAGCAATAATAGTGCATCCAATCTTCACCTTGTGTTTCTCAGAGTAGGCTTTCTTTACTATAGTTAAGGTAGAATGAAAAAATAGTTTGCCACCACTTTCTCAGGGCCTAACTAACTATAGAAAATCTGACAATTTTAGTATCAAAGTAGGGCAATTTTAAACAAGGAAAATAAAAAACATTAACAGAAAATTATCTTTCTTGATAGAAATGGAAAGCACCCCACTCTCCTCTACCATCCCCCACCCACCAACCCACCCTAGAATAAAATAAAGGCGGATGAGAAAAGAATATAATTCTGCTGCCCAGCAGCGAAAATCAATTAATTCATTCAAGTGATTGGTGGCAATGAAAGAGGATCATAAAGCCATCTATGATCTATCAATCAACAAAAAGTGCACAACAAATTGAGGAAAACACTTGAAAAAGTGAGTTGTACCCCTTCCAAGCTCGCCACTGACTAATAATTCAGCAAAGATGTAAAAAAAAAAAAGAAGAAGAAGGCTAGCAGATTCCAGCATGCAGCATCAATCAGATCAGCTTATACAAACAAGGAAGCCACAAGCATTATAAGGAGAAAAAATGACGGTCTACGTTACTAAAGGGGTTTATTGGCCAGAGATCAATCCAGCAATCAATCATAGAGAGTAACCGGAGATAACATACCTCTGATAAACGGGGAGGAACCAAAGATTTCGTACCAGTACTCTTCTCCAGAATATTGTTATTAAAACCTGGTGGAGCAGGTGGTCTAGAAGCGTGTGAAGAAAAAGAGGATTTGTCAGTTTCATCACTCAAAACAGGAGATGCAGTCGAAACATTCAATTCATTATACCCTCCCAGAAATCCCCTTTCCTCTTTGCTACCCTCCAAAAATTCACAGAGGTCTGAGGCATTGTCAACTTTATGCTTCTCCAGACTCATTTTTTGTTTCTCCTGAAGAGACTTCTGTTGTTCTTTTCTCATCAACTCAAACGAATCTGGAAAGAAGGTCAAGATAAAACTCATCCAATGAGAAAAAGAATGAATTAGAAG
>CAIGRQ010306748.1:2025-19320 GCA_903798375.1 Fraxinus sp. D2006-0159
TAAAAAAAAGAAAAAAAATATTTTAATTTAAATGTAATTTTTTTTTTTTTTTTTTTTTTTTTTTTTTTTTTTTATCGAGGTTGAGATAAATAGTCGATAACGACTACATGATTGAGTGGCTCAATGTTATCAAGCCCTTATTTGAACTCTATTTTTCTCCAACTCCTTTTCAATCGTGTTCTTTCAATAAAATAATTTGACACATAAATATAAATTATTTTTCTTCACTTTTAACTACACAATTTTTCTTAACTTTTAACTACACATTCTTTAAAAAAATTGCAATTATAAAATACATTTTTTTCCAAAATAATAAGCTCAAACAAACTCTAAAATAAGGAAAGTGGACATAAGTTAGGAACCCAACCATTCTTGAACTTGTGATGTTTTTTAGTATTTCGAAGTTCTGTTCCAGCCAAAAATCCCAAATCCAGACACACGCTCCTCACAAAGTCACACGCCATCCGCCACCCCCTCGCCTGGAGAAGTAAAGCATTATAGCCCAAAAATGGCTTCCCTCAACCCATTATCCATACCCATTCTATCACTAGTAATGCTATCGATACTGTCAATTTCAACCTTTTTCTCACCGGAGGCTGAAGCCATTGGAGTCAACTGGGGCACCGCCTCCTCTCATCCTCTGCCGCCTCCAAAAGTGGTGGAGCTCTTGAAATCTAACAAAATCAACAAAGTCAAGCTACTTGATGCTGACCCTCTTGTTCTCGAGTCACTTTCGGGCTCCAACATTTTGGTAACGGTCGGCATTCCCAACTCTATGCTTCGTAGCTTAAACTCCTCCCTCAAGGCGGCCGAGAGTTGGGTACACGATAATCTAACTCGCTTCGTCTCCGATGGTGCTTCAAGAGTCCAAATAGAGTACGTTATTTCTTACTTCTCCTTTTGCCTCATTTTACTGAGAATTTAAAGCAAACTAATAATGGTATGTAGAACCTGTCCTTCATGAGCAGAGGTTGATATAGATATATATTTCTCAAGGCATTCCTCTATTTAATCTTTTAGAATCTGTGAAAAACATTGTGCAGCTTCATTTGATGCATAACTGTTTCTAGAATAGCTATGCTAAGTGTGGAAGTGCTTCTAGTAATGGCTTAAGAATTTTTTTTGGCTTCCATATCCTAACTCATTATTCACCAAATAAGGGATTTTGGATGAGAAAAATTGGTGTTTAATCAGTTCAATATGAGTTCATAAGATATTAAAGATCAGATTTTTAATGTATTTGGTTTGTTGATGATCTAGTTTTAGTAGATGAATTTTGAATTCACTAGAAGAGGTTAAATTGTGTGTTGGAACTTTGATAAAGTATTGTTGAATCTAAAGCATTTGAGTTAAGTAGAACTAATTCGACATGTAAAGGAATATTCTTTTAGTTAATAATAGGAACAACATGGATAGTTGACTCGCAATGGAGAATCGTGTTCGCCGTTTGGTAAATATGTTGTATCCCATTAACAATAAGAAATGAAAACATGAAGTACGATATAATGCAATGTTAATTTCAACGTGAACTTGGCTCTAATACCATGAACTCAAAAAAAAAAAAAAGCACTTTGTGCGTATGTTTTTTAGTGAAATTACATGATTACATTATAAGTGGGTGTTGAACAAAGATCTCCAATTACCAAGTTTCCGGGCTCAGTATCGACCAATCAACCACCACCAATCGACAAACCAAAACCAAGAACCAACACCCAAAATCGGTTGCTCTCTAGTTGCCCACAAAGGGCAAGGTGTAGGAGGTTTATTGTAGCCTCAAAGATTAGCCACAAAGGCTAAAGAAGGGAGAAGAAACAAAGCACGAAGCCAAACAGAAAGCACGAAGCCGAACCATCGTTTTCTCTCAAACATAAAGGGGCAAAATAAAAACCAATTTCACACACACACGGTCAACAGTAATGGGCAACATATATAATACCAAGTGTGGGCTTTAGGTCAAGGTAATAGAGACCCAATAGGTAACTCATAAAAGGGTTGTCAACAAAAAGCCATCCAAGGTAATTGGTCGGGTCATGAGTAATACTAATTAAATCATGTTATTTCAGATGGCCCAAATAGGTTGTAGGATTGGTTTGTTCGATTGTAGTATTGACATTTCACTTCACTCATCGGCCGAGGCTATGACGTATAATCCAAAAAAAAAAAAAAGGTTTAACATTATTGTCCGGGGTTTATTGGGTATCAAAACCCAACAATGGGGATACAATTATTACAAATATTATCTATATAGAGAAACAGAAAAAATATCTAAGAGACAAAAGCTTATCGTAAATCTTTCAAATCTGGTACTCAAATCTATTGGGGGTAGACCAAAAGAATCTTCTATTTTTCGTACATACCTGTCCCTTTTATTTTGGAGAGACCAAATAATTGCAAATCAGTTGTTGAATAAGCTTGTTTCATTTCCTTCTCTTTGTTGTGTACTGTAATAGATTAATTCTCATATTTCTCTTGGATGGGCAGAGAGAGGACTAGGTTATCTATTTATAGAACTTCAGCCATTAACTATGGTTATACTAGTCAATAGCTCCTCAGTGACCAGCAATAAATTTATCTTCATTCAGAACCTGATAACCACAATTAAGGATTCACTCGTGCCAATATGAAATCTTACCGTAGTAATTCCTTACTGACTGATGTTGATTGCTTAACTGCTTTTGTTTGCATCTCTCATCTAGACATCTTCAACATTATTATAATAGTGAACTCAAAAGTTCTCGTCCTTTTCGTTTTGGAATGAAGGATTATTTATATGCATGTATTGGGTGAATAATGTTGACACCTTGGACTCACAGAATGTAAATTGGCATTACTATGTAATTGCATTCAATGGGTGCCAGTCTAAAGAAAGCATAAAATAAGATGCTTTTTCCTCAGGAATTGTAACTTTGCTATTGAGCAAAAATGTGCCTGCGGTTTCATTGCCGTGTTTGTAAATGTTCAAATTCTCAAGTCTCAAATTTCCTCGATGATTATTGATCTTAGTTTGGATTTCCTTTTTTTTTTCCCCCCACTATGTTCAATGTGCAACCACATTGTAATTGTGTACTAGGATTTTCATCTGATAGTGCTGTCAACCAAACTACTATACAGGTACATTGCTGCTGGTGATGAGCCATTCCTCAAAAGCTATGGCGTACAATTCTATCCCTTTGTTGTTGGAGCAGCTGCCAACATCCATACAGCTTTAGTAAAAGCTAACTTGGCCAACAAGGTAAAAGTTGTAGTTCCCTGCAGTTACGATGTGTTCCTGTCAGAATCTGGCCTTCCATCGAAGGGACACTTCAGGACTGATGTCAATAAAACCATGATGGAACTTCTTGCATTTTTGAGCAAGCATCAGTCTCCTTTCTTTGTAACCATATCCCCTTTCCAAAGTTACAATGAAAACAAGAACATTTCCCTCGACTTTGCTCTCTTCAGAGAAAGTGCGCACCCTCGAAATGATAGTCACAAGATATACAGAAACAGCTTTCAAATGAGCTATGATACAATCATCACGGCACTATCCAAAGCGGGTTTTCCCCATATAGATATTATCATCGGACAAATTGGTTGGCCAACAGATGGGGCCGCCAATGCTACTTCAGCACATGCTGCAGAATTCATGAAAGGCCTTGTGGACCACCTCCATAAAAGATCAGGTAAGAATCCGAGTCCTCAAGATCTTCCGACAGAGACGTACATTTTCAGTCTTTTAGATGAGGATCAGAGAAGCGTAGCCTTGGGAAATTATGAGAGGCACTGGGGCTTGTTCACTTTTGATGGCCAGGCTAAGTATCAAGTTGATTTGGGCCAGGGGTTAAGAAAACTGGTGAATGCACAAGATGTCCCATACCTGTCATCGAAATGGTGTGTAGTAAACAATAACCGGGACTTGTCTAATGCAACTGCACTTTCTTTAGATGCATGTTCTGCTGCTGACTGCAGTGCACTGTCACCTGGCGGTTCCTGTTTCAATCTCAGTTGGCCTGGGAATATTTCTTATGCATTTAACAGCTATTATCAGCAGCATGATCAAATGGCTGAGAGTTGTGCTTTTGGGGGCTTGGGATTGATTACAACCGTAGATCCATCAGTCAATAGTTGTCGATTTGTTGTTGAATTAAGGACCTCACTTTCAGTCCTACACAGGCACACATTTTTCCATTGGATTGTTTCACCAACAGTAACGATTTTGTTGTATTTATTAAGCGACAATTGGAGATAATTTCAGTTGAATTATGCAGACGAACGCCTGTATTTTTATTTTTATTTTGTTGCTCTTTGTTCGAACTGAAGTCTGTTTATGTTTCTTTTTTGGTCATCGCAATCCAGTGATTTTCCATCATTTCTCAGTTATCCAAATTTTAAATTTTTATTTACTGTTCTTAGTTATGAAAAATAGCCTTTTATGCTAATCACATGAGTGCTGTTTATGCTAAATTAGCCATTATGGGTGTGTTTGAGCCACATTATTTTGAAATAGTAGATTGATGGAGAATGTGTGGTTGAAAAAAGAAAGTTATTGATGTAATGGAAAATATTATTTTATTGAAAAATGATAATGAAAATTTTAATGTAAATTAAACAGGGACTATATGCAAGGTTTTCATGTAAGCATAGAAGTACAATATGAACAGCTTGTACTTCTATCGAGTTTATGTTAGATTGCGGGAGCAGCGTTTACTTGTTACTATGTTTTAAATTTGTGGCTTGTTTTGTTAAGCCTAAGAGTTTTAATCTTACTTTTAAGTAAGTTTTGGTTTGATATGTTACTTTTTTTTTTTAACTTATAAGTAAAATAATTACTTGTGTACTTTCAAAATGAGAAACATACTTATGCTTCCCATACTTTAAAAGTGAACTAAAATTTTAGTTATACTTTTATTATTATTATTATATCAGAGATGCTGGGGGAGGGGAGTTATTTTTAAGCTCTTTCACATTTTTTAGTTTAAGCCAAGGATGCTTTTTATTTTTAACTTTAATTACCAAACATATTTATTACAAAATTTACTCTTGACTCTTAGTAGACAATTTTAATCTATGTTTTTGTTAATAATCATGCAATTTTCTCACGTTTAATATTTTGAGGGGGTAAAAACATAAAAAGATTTTCCAACGAAAGGGAAAAAAAAGAAGAAAAAATTAGCAACCACCCACTAACGCTTTCCCTGCTAACAATAGTTAGCGATGACAAAATAACGTGTCTACCTCCGTCCCTACTTTGAATGATTTGAGAGTTTTCGATTGGTAGGAGAATCAGGACGATGACGGAGAACATTGTCTTTTTCATCAAACTCATTTCAACTTTTAAAAAGTTTCGATCGTTTAATTAAATCTTCAACAAGGACATGATTGGTTGTCAAATTAAATAGTTTGCATTGATGTTGTCACGGAAGATGGCGTGTGCAAATGGTAACTTCAACCACAATTCTTCAAGTAATGCTTCAATCCAAGCTACCTCAGCTATAGCATTAACTAGAGCACTAAACTCTTAATTTTTTTTTAATTGATTTAGATACTGCTTTTTGTTAAGAGGAAGCCCATGGAATCAAGCTAGAGCCAAGAAATGTACACTAGCCACTTGTACTCCTCGTATAATTGGGACAGGTCGGTCGATTTGTCCATCTTGGTGACAAGAGTAATTCGATTAGCTAAATCCTGAAAAGAGAGAGGGTTCGGAACCTCATCCACAGTGCCCCTAGTGTGAGAGAAAGTCAATTTATTCTTGGTAAGGAGAATGAGGTAAAAGAGCAATATCAGAAAGTGAATACTAGTACTAGTTATAAATGAAAAGATTGTAATTATCTATTGACAAACTTCCTTTATATAAAGCATAATATTAAAATCTACATCTAAATGCACTAAAATTACAAATCACAATTTTTTAATCTATCATCAAGTTCCAATTTCTAACACCAACTGATATTTATAACAAATTACAAATTCCCCACTTTATCATTTATCACAAATCACAGTGCACGCATATCACGTAGGGGTGTCAATCCGGGTGGTCTGGATCGGGTCGGCCCGCCAACATATGAGCCCGATAACGGCCCGGCCAACCAAGGCCCACCCGCTAACCCATCCGGGTCGAGCCCATGCAGGTCACGTGTCACGATATGTTTCGAATTGGCCCTATAATTGTATAAATAAAATTATAAAAATATATAATTTTTCATATTTATAGCTATTTTTTTAAAAAAAGATGTAAACTAAGAATTGAACAAAATAATAAATTCATATTTATACCAAGAAATGTTAAATAGAATTCAAATTTAATGTTACATGAATTATTTATAACTTTGCAAAGTTAAATTTAACTTAAACAAATAACAACTAAATGCATTTCTAATTATTATTATCAAATATTTATAGTATAAGTACATCCCAACTAGGTTGGTNTATTTACAACTTTGAAAAGTTAAATTTAACTTAAACAAATAACAACTAAATGCATTTCTAGTTATTATTATCAAATATTTATAGTATAAGTACATCCCAACTAGGTTGGTACCTACTTTTACTATAATTTATAGTTTAAGTACAACTCAATTAGGTTGGCACATATTTAACTATAATATTTAATTTATTTTATTTTATTTTCACGGGTCACGGTTAACCGCAGCCCGTGAAGGTGCAACCCACGAAACTCGCGGGTCACACCTCCTTGACCCGTGAACCGCCCGCTTGGGTCGGGTCGGCCCGCGGTCCCGGGTCGATTCGAGTCGATTTTCACGGGTCTGGTCGGTCCGTCCGTCTTGACATCTCTAATATCACGTACTCACAAATTTCTCGGTTTTCATAAATCATAAACCTCGTTAGCATGCAACGCCTCACAATCATAATTCATAAAATATAACTCATAAACTATTCGCCAATGAAAGACTCAGTCACTCACAAGGTTGAATGTTGAGGGTGCTTGGTTTTAACATATTCTTGAAAACAAAATAAATTATATTGCTTCAAGAGAAAAAATAAAATACTACAAATTTCAAGAAAGGGTGCAAAAAGTGAAGCTTGAAACAAGTAGGTTCACACAGTGAAGCTGGAAACAAATCAATGCACACACTTGATGTTAAAGAAGCACATCTATTGCTTGAACTAGAGAAATTTGGTAGCTGATCTCATTAGTAGCTAAAACTTGACAAACAAACTAGCTTAATAAATACAAATACTAATTCCCAATAGGTAAACAATAAAAAATAAAAGTGTTGATTAACCACCAAATGGAATGGTTAAAGGTAGAAAGACCGGAGCTCTTCATTCTTTTTTTAAGACAGCTTCTTCCGGCGATGACTGAAGTCTGCAACAATGATAGCATCCATCCTGTAAATTTCAACGGAGCCAGCACGGGCGACCGTTCCACATTTTCAGGTGTTGGCTCCGTCTTTAAGCATACAGATGTGTATCCTAGGTTTCATATATTTATCATGAGAAAATAATGTTGATGACTCTTCAAACTTCTGTACGTCCAATGTAATCCTCACTAGTCAATACTTTCTCACGAGGCTATTCCGATAGACAATCCACATTCCTACTGGCTAGTGCTTCTCCGTCCCTTGTCGTCGAAATGTGATCTCTCATTTGATATCAAATTATAGGTTAAAATAATAGTTTATACAGTTTCCAAAAGTGGTCAAATGTGTATAGAACGGCCGCATTTTAGCAGCCGGAATGTTGATCACCTAATAAGGCAGCGTCACGTTGCCATATTGTTAGGGAAGAAGTGACCAACAAACCAAAACATTCCTATTTTTCCTTTTTCTTCGGTACATAAAAAATGCCTTCTAAATCGTACACGTGTTGATGCGTTGTAGAAGTTTGTGAAAAAGGTTCTTTACGGCTCTGATTGGTTAACATTAATCTCTTTGTGTACAACCGAGCGTACCTGAACAATCTCCCGACATGCTAATCGGGAAAGAAAAATATCTTCTTCTCTGTAGTGGACTAGATATATATATAACACACATTTTGCTGAAACCCTAGTTTTCTCTCCTCTCTTCACTCTCTCCCTCGCTAGAAAAAAAAAATAATTTATTTATTCTCGAAGATTGAGAAGATTTTAATCAACTTTCGAAGAGTACTATAAAAGATGTCGGGTGCGTACGGTTACGAAGGCGATGGATCTGCTCCGCCGCCCGTGGGTGGTGGAGGCTACGGAGGATATGGGGGAGGAAATAGTGGTGGTGGCAGTGGATATGGAAATTATGGTGGTAGCGGCGGTGGGGGCTATGGTGGTAATAGAGGCAGCGGAAGAGGTGGTGGTGGAAGTGGAGGTGGAGGTGGGGGATACGGAGGTAATAGGAGTAGTTGATAGTCTTCTTTTTCGTTTTCTATGTACTTTGGTTAATTATTTTGATATCTGGATTTGAATTTCTCGGGGTTGGCCTTGTATCATTATATATATTCGTGATTTATTGCTATTTATCTGAGATCTGTTCCTATTATTTTAGGAGGTGGGGGCGGCGGCTACCAAGGAGATCGTGGGGGACGTGGCGGTGGAGGCTACCAAGGAGATCGCGGGGGACGTGGTGGCAGAGGTGGCGGGAGTGGCAGGGAAGGCGATTGGCGATGCCCTAATCCAGGGTAACGTAGTTCACATGGAACTGGAACTTATATCTATATATAGTAAATACAATTAGAGGAAAATTTTATCGTGTTATTATTTTTGTATAATTTATATTAAACATGAGAGATGCTAAAACAGAACTGAATTTGAGTCTTCATATGAGATAAGATTTTTTTACTTGTGCTTCCTATGTTAAGTTTTTTAGTTTATTCAAGAAAACACAGATTTTGTATCTTTTTCTGGCTTGTATGGATGTAACTTACTGGTGTTGCATGTGATGGGATCGAAATGGGATTGAAGATATTAATTAGTTCAGTAATAAACTTCATCAAGGAACTAGACTTCTCGTATAATCACAATTTCAAACTGTTCAACTCTTTGCAAGCTGGATAGATTTTGTACCTCAAATCTGTATCTCCATACCCATCATTATGCTCATATATCTGGTATATTGAATATCTTGCATATTTGTGTTATAAGACTTTTGACTAAGAGAGTAAAATGGATTTGATATTTCAGTTCTGTTTGTTAATTGTAATTGATTTTAACCTCCTTGGATGTAGGTGTGGGAATATGAACTTTGCTCGAAGAGTTGAGTGTAACAAATGTGGTGCACCGTCTCCTGCTGGTTCTGATGATCGGGCAGGTAGAGGTGGTGGTGGTGGAAATACTCGTGGGGGAAGGGGTGGTAACTATTATGATGGTGGAAGTGGAAGGGGTAGTAATGATTATGATGGAAGAAATAGTAGAGGTGGTTCTAATGGTGGTAGTCAAGGAAGAGATGATAGTGGTTATGGACAGGATACTCCAGTTGCTCCTGCATCTTATAATGGAGTGGGTAACAACTACCCCCCACCTCCTCGTGCATATGGCGGGAGCCCTAATTATGCTCCTGATGCAGTTCCTCCACCTGCAAGCTATACTGGTGGCCCTGCTTCATATCCTCCATCATATGGTGCTCCAGCTGGTTATGGTAGTGATGCACGAAGTGATAGCCGTGGTGGGGGACGAGGTGGCCCACCTGGTGGCTATGGAGGAGATTCTCGAAACCCTTCAGGGGGTTATGGTAGTGCTCAAACTGAGGCTCCAGCAACGGTCAAGCAGTGTGATGAAAATTGTGGTGACTCCTGTGACAATGCAAGAATTTATATCTCGAATTTACCGCCAGATGTGACTACTGATGAGCTTAGAGACCTTTTTGGAAGTATTGGACAAGTAATGTGGAAATTTCTTTGCCTAGTTAATTATTTGTTCAATTGTGCTACACAAACAGGCTCGAGGACAGGGGCACATGTGTCGTCACATGATTGGACAGTTTGAAAAAAATGAAAACACACCACCTAATTATATCTTGTCCTTGAGCCTGTTCAAGGAGCAATGGAGCATTATTGTTATTTGCTATGCATGAGTGGATGCACAATTATTTAGCATGACTAATTTACCTGCTGCGCACTATTGTGTGCGGGACATATGTACTCCAGGGTTAATATCTGTGCATAAATTTCCGTGTTATCTTTCTGGATTATATTTGAGGGCATTAGGAACTGTTACTACCGTATCTTGACTGACATTCTAACATTGTACTATGTGGACATCATTTTTGTGTTAATACAAATAAAATAAATTGGGGTAATGTTAGTATCTTTTAAGCAGTTGAATATATCTCATCTTATATTCTATTGTTTTCCTTCAAAATTTTGTGGAACTAGGTGGCAAGAATCAAGCAAAAGCGAGGCTACAAGGACCAGTGGCCCTGGAGTATAAAAATATACACAGATGAACATGGAAACAGCAAAGGAGATGCAGTTTTGTCATATGAAGATCCTTCTGCTGCACATTCAGCTGGTGGTTTTTTCAATAGTAAGAACTTGATTGACTGTTATCTTGGCGTTTGGAATTTTTTATGTTTTGTGTATCGTTGACATGGTTTGGCTTAACAGTGCATGAATTGAGAGGTCACAAAATTAGTGTCATAATGGCTGAGAAGTCAGCTCCAAAGGGTCCTCCTGCGTATGGTTCTGGGTAACCCTTCTTTTCTCTATTCTGTCCTTTATTTTTATTTTTATTTTATTTTATTATGTGTTTAATGAGAAACTAAAACATGTTTGTCTATGCCTTAAAGTAAGTAAATTTTTTTACTTTTTATCGTGTACTCTTTTTATTTTTAATAAGTAAAAAGTTACAGAACAGAAATTTGTATCAAAATAGTAACTTATTTACTTCTTATCTTTGACTAACAATAATTAATATATATTTTGCGTCTTTTACATTGATAAATAAACTTATTAAGTAAATTTTTGAGCTTAGCCTAACACGTATTACATTCATGCTACTACAATAAACTATGTTTTGCTGCAATCAGGGACATATTTAGNAATTTTTGAGCTTAGCCTAACACGTATTACATTCATGCTACTACAATAAACTATGTTTTGCTGCAATCAGGGACATATTTAGATACATAGGATTCAGATGTTTGGAAGTATATTTACAACTAACAACCTTTTGATCTATGCACATCATATGTATTTTTTTTGTGTGTACTGGAATGGGATATATTTTTAAAGTAACATTGTTGGGGATATTTGATTATGTATGTATGCAGTATGTATTGATAGAAAGTATGGTGTGTCGATATGTGGTTTGATTGGATTTGATATTCTATTGAGGGAGAAAAAGGACATGGGTATTATAGTTCTCCATTAGTGGTGAAAGAGCTGAGGATAGGGAACTAGGATGGTGACTCTCAGTCTAAAGTTCTAGAGTTGATAATGTTAGACCAGTGTAATACTATCATTTGAAGTTCTGTGAAGAAATTCCTCGTCAAAATAACCTTGCATGGGGTCTTGTCAAACCAGTACCTGTGGGCAACAGTCAGCAAGGTGAAACTAAAGCCTCACTTTCCAGTATGAAACTGGTACCAAAAGGCAAATACTCTGTTGCATTATTTCTTGTCTTACTGAATGCTAGTTTGTGCAGATGAGACTAAGGGAATTAGCAGGTTCAGTTTAATATTATTTAGGACTAATTGCCCTTAATGAGTCTATCCTTCAGGCCGTTAAGTGTGCATTAGTTGTAGTTGGTTTGATGGTTCTGTTGTATCTGGCTTAGGACTGGGAGGACATTTCTGCAACTTGCGAGTTATTTAGTTCTACTTCTATCTTTCTAGTTAATTGAATTAGTGCCCTTAGCTTTTGCATGTTCTCCAAAATCTTAATTTACCATTTGTTTTTGGTGGAAACTAATTTTTTTTCCCTAATTATGGAGTCACTAATGTTACTGTACTTTCATAGTTAAACCTCATTAGCTTGTATGACATTAAAGGTAATTTGTGACCGCGTCATAAACATTTCAAGATATTCAAGAAACAGTGTTTATTTTAGGGCAAAAAATAAATATCACGTACTTAATGAAACTACTAGTTTATATTTGAAATTTGGTTTTCGAGAATAATAAATTACACATCTTGGTACGGAAATGCTACACTCTCTAGAGTTGATCACTGCTTGTTTTACAGGGGAGGTGGTAGAGGTGGCTATGGAGGCGACAGACGTAGAGACAACTTTAGAGACGGTGGTGGATCTGGGCCAAATAGGAATTATCATGGTGGAAACCGTTCACGCCCATACTAAACTTGCAGCAGAGCATTTTATGTACTAAAAAAAATTTTCTGATGGGAGATTTTTTTATTTTATTGCATTCACAGATTTATTCTCTAATGGAAACAGAGGTAGGTTGTTCGCTTACTTTTAGCAATACCCCTTTTCTCTGTTCTTTATCCTTTTGTGTACTTGGTGGGCAAAATGTTCTTACGGCTTCGGATTGATTTGAGCTGTGTGAATGTCTTTATAGAGGCAAGTGGATATTCTCCAAATTGCTGCTAAAGATAGGTTGAATTATCAGGTGAGTGTTGCTTATCTAGAATGTAGTGCATTGCTTGTTCTGACTGACTGTGTTTTGTGTTTTTGCTCTCATGTTTGTTCCCCTTGCTTTGCTGGACCCAAGTATGAAAGCATGTCGCCCCAGCATACAGATTCAGTTTTGGTGTAGAATTTGTTTAATCATTAATCTTACCTTCCTCTCACCTTTAGGTCTTCGTTTTTGTTCACATGACACAAGATGAATAGCTAGTAGCTGGTTGATAAGTGGGCTGGAAAGAAGGAAGAGATTACTCTTATTAGTTTACTCTTTTGGGAACTAATAATTAAATTTTGAAGAAGTCTTGGTAGAACTAAAATCAGGTGAAAGAGACTTAGGTTGTGCCTTGTCGTCTGCATTTGTACGTATTGGGGGTGCTTGCCAGTTTATGATAACTTGTCATTTCCCTTTCTTACTCTATTTGGCTTGAACAGTAAATATTTGAATCTCTTTCCTTTTGGGTAGTGCACGAGGTAGATTTCATATTGTGATCACCATTTTTTTGGGGAATGGATTTTAATTAAGGCAGCAAGGACGGTTTCCATATTGATTACACTCTCATTTTTCTTTTTCTTTTACTCGTAAAAGTAGTCCCGTCTTTTTAAAAGAGAAAAGGCTCAGTGTAGTTCTGAGTTATTTGGTCTCTGTTTGTAGTAGTCTATGATAGTTTAAAATCTGGACAATGGATTCTCTGTTGGTAGGATGTTTGGTAGTAGAGTTGAGTTTGGAGGGCAGCACATTGTGCATCTAAATATGGATTAAATATTGGGCGCTGAAATCTACAATTTCACAAATTAGTGAAACTCGAGTTCTTGTAATTCTATAAATGATTTATCAAAGGCTATTTCTTTGGTGTTTTGATAATCCCTACCTTACTGACTGCAACTTTTGTATTTATTATTGCCTTCATTGTTGCTACTCCCGTATATATTGATGTTATACGTGTGCCTGTTTCTGGATCTCTAACCTATGACCATATTTAGCCCGTTTGATCCACATTATTTTTTTCATTCTCATTCTTTTATTTATTTTCAACCACACATTTTTCAATAAAATAATATTTTACGTTACATCAATAACTTTTTTTTCTTTTGCAACCACATATTTCACATCACATCAATCAAAAAAATGCATTCTTTTGAAAATAATGTGCACCAAACGGGCAATTTAAAATCCCAACACCTTTTTTCATCCAATCTTTTCCCTTAGCATTATTTTCGGTAATTAACATTTTGATGTATAAGTAGGCAAATTCTTTTAAAATTTTGACTGTTTTGAGCTTAGTTATTAAACCCAACCTGATAGTCAACTTGGAAAAATCATTGGGTCAGTGGTTAAACCGTAATTTTAATTAATAAAATATATTCTTTAAACGAAAAGTAAACCATCTTGTTATATATATATATTTTACGAAAGCTCCCAGTTTCCATAATGGTCAAGGCAGTGAAATTTCATGCTTGAAACCCAGGTCCGAATCACTGACATTTCAAATTGAAAATAATATTTCTCTTAAACGTGTGTGGTTTAACTGGTTCTTGACCAGTTCCCTTGCTTGGTTGACCAAATAATGCCCGTGGACTGGACCGTATAACTGTAAAAAGACAATTATAATTGTACAGCGGAATGAGGAAAATAACTAGTAATATGGATTAATAATGTACGAAAGTATTCTAGGATAGATGTTCGAAGATCCATGCTTGGTGACGCTGCTTTTATTCTGAAAAACTTTCGGGTTTCTTTGGAATTGGAGTGACTCGGTTCCCATCAGGAACTCTATGCATGTAACTTTTATCATTCAACTCATCATACCCAATCTTCAGCTGGTTAAAATTATTTCTAGTTTGAAATTTGAACGAGTTCAACAAAGAAATATTTCGGACATGGCTAGGAAAACACTAGTGAAGTATAGTTGGAAAACATTACATTGGTTCTAAATGAAAGAAAATTTTATGTTGTTGTTTGGCACGGCAACGTAATTTGACAATAAAAGTAAAATGATTTAACAAAGTGAGATGTTCACGAAGAAACGGAAGTTGCATAAAAAGGGGAAATGAGAATAAATTTTGTTCAAAGAGAAGTCTCGTTTCATTTTGTTTTCTGGGCCTCTAGTGAGTTACAAGAGAAGGCAGTCTCTGGACCTTCCTTTCTAAAGCAGTAAAGCAATCCGATAGAGAGAGATCAAAAATTTGAGCAACTTATAGCTTGTTTGGTAACAATTAAAATTGAAAATATGATCGTTATTGGGTTCCACCTGTTTGATAAAAGTCAATAATAATGTCTAGTTTTTCAATTTTAATTTATACCAAACAGGCTATTAGTATGATAAACAGATTCAACAATGTATTTGTAAAACCTTGATAAATAAATAAATTAAAGAACAAGAAATAGTCAATTTAGGCTTTTTTGCGCTATCACGTGGGTCCTCTTTTAATTTTTTAATGTAATATCAAGCATATCATATTCAAATCATCTTTTGAATTTTACTCTCCATGGCTATTTAAATTCGGTCACCCTTTTTGACCATGCTTTCTAGGAAACGTACAAAAATAATGGAATAAAAAATTTAACACGCACGGTGATTTTTATCGAAATCTGATAAAATTCAAAGATAAAATTGATAACAGACATGGGCCAAAAGAAGGTAACATTTTTCATAGAATTTGGCCGGTAAATTACTTTGCCACGTATGTATGCTTGATAAGTTCTACTCCCTTCGTTCCATAATTGTTATTTCATTCACCAGTTAGTCATTAAGAGATTGGCTTCATGCCTATTGAACAAAAGTAAGGTATTTATAGACCAGCCTTCCGAAAAAAGAACTTCGCCCTATGAACTTTTTTACTTTCACTTCGTCTTAAATTATGTCACTTTTTTGTTGAGAGTATAATTAATTTCTTAATTTTCTAATATATATTTATTTAATGTGCATTATTATTAACAAATATGAACTATGAAAAATATAAGAAAAATTCATATTTTCAACGATATTAATTATATTTTTAATTTATGTGAAAATAAAAATAAATTTATCTTTGTGGTAGGAAGAGTATTAATAATGACATTCTATTCGCACGCAGTTTGCACATTTCCCGGGTTAAAAGCAAAAGAGCAAACGTAGTTATTACAATGTCAGTTAATCGAAACTATAATTATATATATATTTTCGGCAAAACCCCCCAAACTTTTGGACCCAGATTTGGAACTTCCCATTTTCCCCTATTCGTTCATTTTGTTCTTCTCTATGGCCGCCGACGCCTCCCCGAAATTCCCGAATTCTGACCTAATACAGGTCCCCCAGTTGCCCAATTACCACCCGGAAATTGCTGTTATCTCGCCGGAGTCCGACGGCCTCCAGTTCTGGCAGTTCATGATCGCCGGCTCCATTGCCGGCATGATTGAGCATATGGCCATGTTCCCGATAGACACTATTAAAACCCGTATGCAAGCCATTGGTTCCTGCCCTATTCAATCAGTGGGTGTAAGACAAACCCTTGAATCTGTCCTCAAATCCGAGGGCCCGAAAGGGCTGTACCGTGGTAT
This sequence comes from Fraxinus sp. D2006-0159, assembly GCA_903798375.1. Classification (NCBI taxonomy): domain Eukaryota; kingdom Viridiplantae; phylum Streptophyta; class Magnoliopsida; order Lamiales; family Oleaceae; genus Fraxinus; species Fraxinus sp. D2006-0159. The sequence goes on from CAIGRQ010306748.1 coordinate 18,059, forward strand.
TGGAGCTATGGGCCTCGGGGCTGGCCCGGCACATGCTGTTTATTTTTCTGTTTATGAAGTTTGCAAGAAGAATTTTTCTGGTGGAAATCCGAATAATTCTGTGGCACACGCTGTTTCTGGGGTTTTTGCTACTGTTTGTAGTGATGCGGTGTTTACTCCTATGGACATGGTGAAGCAGAGGCTGCAATTGAGTAGCAGTGCGTACAGTGGGGTGTTGGATTGCGTGAGGAGGGTATTGAGGGAGGAGGGGATTAGGGCATTTTATGCATCTTATAGGACCACCGTAATAATGAATGCACCTTTTACCGCAGTGCATTTTACCACCTATGAGGCGGCAAAAAAGGGTTTGATAGAAGTTTCTCCAGCGAGCGCGAGTGATGAGAGGTTGGTGGTTCATGCTACTGCTGGAGCAGCCGCAGGAGCATTGGCGGCTGCTGTAACAACGCCACTTGATGTGGTGAAAACGCAATTACAGTGTCAGGTAATTGAATTTAAGTTTGTTTGCTTGTATTCGAAATGTTTTGCCTAGACCTAAAAATCGTGTTTAAGAGTCATGCTATCCCAATAGAAGGATGGTAGAAAAAACTAACATAGCTAAGATTTAGTTTCTTTGAATTGTCTAGTATATCTAGCAATGAACCAAACAGATTAACGGAAAGGACTAATGAAGTCAGCTCCAAATTTATTGAAATGAAACTTAGTTTGTTGATGTTATTGTTGTTGCTTGTATTAAAATTATCTTGGTATATTTGAGCCATCATATGATTATGGGTGCTAACTTGATGTTTATTTTCTAGTAATAAGCTATTCCATAATCCATCATTTAGCTTATATTTATCAAAGTTTGTGAACTGTCCAGTTTAATTAGATTTCTGAGAAGAAAAGAAATTCCATTACAAGTCTATTTGCTAAGACCAACAGTTGGCTACTAACTTAGCCTTAAGTTTAAATTGTTTATGAGGTACAATATGAGAATTTTGTATTTTTAGTTTTCTTTATCAAAAATTTCAACTAATTTTAGGTCTTCTATTTGTTGTAAGAAGATCCTAACATAAATATTTGTTTCCATTCTTCACAATTCGGACTTACCTTTGTGTATTTCTCCCTAGGTTTCAAGTTAAGTGTCTTATTTGATTGTGTTGTTTGTTAAGATAAGTTCAGAATTTGATGGCGCGATAAATTAATATGTTCGGTCACATGTTAATGAATTTTGGGTGTAGTAAAAGTTAAAAAGTGTGGGGAGAGGGGGGGGGGGGGGGGGG
>CAIGRQ010306753.1:0-12105 GCA_903798375.1 Fraxinus sp. D2006-0159
TTTTTTGAAACATACAGAGAAACTGGATTTGAATCTGACAAAATTACTGCTAAAGAAATTGCTGATCGAATGGAAGTTGAATCTATATTACCAGAAAAGCGTATTATTCATAGAAAGAAGCACTTTGATGAAAATGTTAATCATGAGATAACACATTCAGCTGAAGAATCATTTAGAATTGATTATTTCTTATATATAGTTGATCAAGCTCTTTCTTCACTTAAGTTAAGATTTGAACAATTTCAAAAATATGAAAATATTTTTGGGTTTTTGTTTGATTTAAAAAAATTGAAGAATGCAGATGATAATTATTTGAAGTGTTGGTGTGATAAGCTTGAAGAGTTTTTAAAACACGACATGGATTCTGACATTGATAGATCGGAGTTATTTGCTGAGCTACAAATTGTGAGAAATAGTTTGTCAGAAGAGACTAAAAAGGCGATTGAAGTGTTGGGCTACATAAAAATGATGAATTATTTTCCAAATGTGTGGATTGCTTATAGAATATTATTGACTATATCAGTTACAGTTACAGTTACAGTTACAGTTACAGTTACAGTTACAGTTGCATCTGCCGCGAGGAGCTTCTTGAAGTTGAAGTTGATAAAATTCTATCTTCGATCAGCAATATCACAAGAAAGATTGAATGGGTTGGTCATAGTATCTATTGAAAAAGAAGTTCTAAACTAGATTGATTGTAATAATATTATTGTTGACTTTCTATCAAAAAATTCTAGAAAAGTAAATTTAATTTAGACATTTGAAAGTTTTAAATTATTGTTTTTGTCATTTTGAATATATATATAGGGGGCCCATATTTGAAATTGGCATAAGGCGCCCAAAATATTCGGGCCGGCCTTGACAATAAATAAATAAAATTTCGGTAACAGATGTACTACATCATTTCAAGTTCTTCACCAAAGTGTGTAAAGTAGGATGGTCCAGTTATCTCACAGTCATAATTGAGTTCACCTGGCTTTGCAATTTTTTGCCTTGAGAAGAAAACCAACAAAAAAAAAAAAAAAAAATGAATGTTAGGCTCAGAAGAATTGATCTATAATTATTCATTTTAGAAGGATAAACCTGACTCTTTTTTCTTACCATTCTTGGTCAATCAGCATTGCATCTGTCAATCCATACTTCTTTAGTTCCTCTACTGTCTGGTGCATTAACAGGCTGTACCTGTAGACGATGAAAAGGGATGTCATAATTCGGGTTTTGTACAAGACGACATCTTGATCTTTCATTTTTTTTCCCTGTTGATCTTATCTTTTTTATTGTTTTGTGTGTTTTGACATAAGAACACAAGTTTTAGCTATCGATTTTGATTAATACATGCAATATTTTCCGACTCCAGAGCAACTATTAAATGGATGTCAATCGAATATTACTCGATACATTTCATTTGAGATTAAATTTTCAAGAAATGTTGTTTCAAGAATTAGATTTAAATTAAGACGACAAATGACATATTATGAACATAAGATCTTCTTTTTGTAGAAGGTGTAGACTAATATGTAGGTCGGAATGCACTATAGTAATATGTTAGTACATGAGAGTTCGAGACATATACAAATACAAGAATAATCAATTGTAGAAGAAAATGGTATGCGAGAAGTAAAAAAATTACCTTCCTCCATAACCTTTTTCCATAACAATAATTTCTCCATTTCCCATGTTACGAAGCCCTTCAAATTGCTCCACGGTCCACTTATACCATCTCATTAAGAACACTCTCAAAGTAAGGCCATGTGAGACTATCACTATATTCATATTCGGGCTTTGTTGTCCGGGTGGATGAAATCGTCCAATGTCAATATCACTTCTAAGAGTTTCTCGAAACCCTGCAAAACCTTGTCTATAAGCTTAAATTGATGATAATAGACTCTATTTAATTATATGTATATTCTCGTAATCACACTAGTAGTGTCAAAGTTGCCTAGACCGTGTGGGAGTCCCTACACCAGGTCGGGTAGTGGGCTAGCTAGCTCGTCTCCAAAGCAAATCATCCCAAGCTTGGCACTATGACCCACAAGCATAAAGCATAAATCAAAAGAAAATACATTCGATAGGGCCATCTCGTCAAGAATCAGCCAGCCCAATCTTGGACGGGCCTAGGGGCGCCCCAGAGAAGCCATTTCAGGGCTGTCTCCACTCGAGCCAGTCCATGGTGACACCACTGGATAGCGAAATAACAGATTACCTGTAATTCTATCATAAACATCTGCAGCCGATTCTCCATTGGGAAACCGATAAAAGAATCGACCATAACGCTTCCGAGCAGCTTTTTGCATCTTCATTTGTTCTTGGTCCTGAAAATTTCCTTCAAGCTCAAAGAATGAAATATAGAACAATCAAATATTGTTTTCAAATCACTATCTATTCATTACAAATAAAAATATATATACCAAAATCTTGCTCTCTCAATCGAGGCTCTTCTCTAACTCCTGCAATTCTTGATTTTTCAAATGCCTTAGCCAAATTCCTCAGGGTTTCTAGTGACCTCCTATATGGAGACACATAGAAATAGACCTTCCAATCATCTGCTCCATCTTTTTCAATCATCTCCCTTATTTTTCTGCCACATTCTTCGGCCTCCGATACTCCCAGCTCGGTGAGTCGAATTTTAGGGTCGGCCACCCTCGTGTAAACACACTCGTCAACATTTCCCTCGCTTTGTCCATGTCGTACGAGAATTATTCGACGTGGCCTAGGCGGCTTCTGCTTTGGTGGATAACGATTTTTTTCAGGAAAACTGGCCAAATCATTGTCACCATGAGCACGAGGCAATTTAAGGTTTCTTCTTCGAGTATTGACTTCACAACATCGGACGGACATAAAATTATATGGCTTTCTGTGTAAAACCGGAGAAGACGAAGCTGAAGGGACAGTTGGGAATAGATTAGTAGTCATTGATGAAGATGTAACAAGATTGAAGGCCGCAAAATGTGTGAAAGCAGATGAGGATATGTGGCGCTAGTTGAGGGTGTACTTGATTAGACGGGAAGGATTAAGCCACTGCTTGACAATTTTATTTATTTATTTTTTTCCGCATAAGAGTTTTTGAATTGTAAATTTTGGGAAAATGAAAGGTTAAAAATAAGGATAAATTTCAAATTTATGTAAAAGATATTTTATTGTGAAAATGTGTAAATGAAAATGAGTATGAATAAAAAGAATGAGAAAGAATGGTTGTCAAACAGTGACTCAGTCGAGTTGAGATATTTTCGGCTATGTACACAAGGTTAATTGTAGTAGATATGATTAAAGAACAGACTTACGAGATAAATATATCCCTTAATCCAATCCAGTCGATGTACAATACTAGTTGAGGCATATTTGAGTTTGTACTAGGTGAACTCAATTAGACAGAATTAGAGATAATTACGGAAGAGATACATGTGCTAAGATTACTTAATCGAATCGAGTTGAGTTGAGTTAATCAAATATTATACCCTAACGACTTTTGGAGTCAGTGTAGGACTATTTTTTATGTTTATGAAGGAGGGTTATGCCAATTTATGGAATATCTCTTGCATTATCCTCAAGTTTATGTCTGTACGTAGAAGCATTTAATTTGCTACACTTGCTAGAAAATCTTGAACTAGGGATAAATAAATTTGTGGTGCAAAGGGAAAGAGGACCATTATGTTGTCACTAGTTTTTTGTCATATCCATGGTCATATTGAACAAGGGGAGATCATCTTCTTGCTCGAGATGTCAAACTTGGATTTTGACACATGTTTGGTGTTTGCTAAAATTACAAGCTGCAAGGAAGTCGCGTTTAAATAATAAAGTAGAATATGAGTCCGAATCAATTCCTCGAAGAACGTTTTTCTTTAATTCTAAAAATATGACACACTAAGATTTTGATTCTAAAAATAATAATAGAAAGTACAAATCATAAAATTAAGGAGGACTAAGAAGATAAAGTAGTTGGAATTCCTGATTTTACTTAACAATCACCTAATTAATTTCTCTACAGACAAATTAACAAATTACTCATTCAATATGTTAAACTCGATTTTCCTATTTTAACTAATTATCTCTCGAGAGATAAATTAGTCCTAATCGATTGATTTAATCTACTATATTTCTATGTCCATTAAAGCTCAATCAATTGCATTAACTTTGTGAAACTAGTTCAATAGGTTGCCTAAAGTTAGAAATATATCTCTATTTCCTACAAAAACTTCGAGTATTTACTATTTAGTCTTAAATGTATAATATTCTCTCAAACATTATAAAATTCACTAAACACAATTATTTAATGGCCTAATAAATGAAAGTCATTCAATACATTAATCAAATTAGGTTAAGTTTCCTCAATCATCCCAATATCAAAGAACTTAGCACATTTTATATTGATAATAAAAAGAAGAAGACTTATAGCAATACATTACAAATTGGAGAAAATAATAGATAAAATACAAGACTAAGGTAAAACTCGCTTTTTCATTGATTTTTTTGAAAATTGCAATGGCTTGTTCTTGATTTTTCTCCAAGATCTCTCCATTCTGCTTGATTTTTTCCCCTTCGTGCCCTAGTTTTTCCCCATTTTCTCCTCAAAAATGTGTGTGAAATGAAGAATGAAGAATGGGGCAATCAAAATGAAAGTGAGTATTTAAATGCCCTAAAAAAAAGAGTCATATAGATGTCTAAAAGATTCCAAACTTGTCCTAGAATTACAAAACGGGGCAAAAATTCTGCCCCGAAACATTGTGTTTGGGCTATACAGTCGTGCGTCCTCTATCTAATTGGATGTTAGGTCATCAACTTTGATCTTGTATATTTTGTTTCCTTGAATTTTGTCTTTTCTTTCGATTATACTCTCAATAAATTGCATTCAAAATTATTCAACTTTCATGACTTAGCACTTTGGCTTCCAAATTCACATTTTTGTATGTTTCTAATCATTTTCCCCTAGGAAAATAACAGCAGCGGTCTTTAACATTTTCAATTTCACAAACTTTACTCCAATCTTCAAATTGTACCAACAAAGGTTCTTAACCTTTTAGAAATATACAGCAGATGTCCAAATGGATGAAAATCATCCATTTAACTATTAGTTGGCTTGATAAATGTAAAAATTGAATATTTTAATCATTTTAAGTAAGGGCAAGTTAGTTAATCCCATATAAATATCGAATTAAAAAAACGAACCCAAAAAAAAAAACCATCTTCTTCCTTTCCCTCTCCCCCACCCCACCCCACCCCACCCCAATCAAAACCGGAAAATAGAATGCTCACCACCACCATAACAAAATTTCCCAACGGTCTTGAAGGATTTGCCTTGGAAAAATTCCAATGGAATTGGAACACAACCCCCAATTATAGATGCTACATCCATACCAAAAATCTTCTCTTTCTTCACACCTTCGAAACCACTATCCGCTCTGCCCAAAGCTCTGTCGTTCCACCTCTCCCTCTCCTCTTCTATCACCACCACCACTAATGAAAGTGAATGCAATCCCCAATAGTCTACTCCCCAATTCAAGAGTGTAAGAACCATCGCTTCTTCGAGAACAAGCATGACGAGAAGAATTGAAAAATCTCAGGAGGCTGCCGATCTTCTCTCTTTTTTTTTTTGAAATTTTTACGTTCTTTTTTACATGATCAGTCCATTTTCAGTCATAGCAAAACTTAGTCGTGATTTCTCCTATTCTCACTTAATGCTTTCTAATTTAAACAAACTCTGTTTCAAATCCAATTCTTCATCAAGAATTACCTTTGGCCCCAAATTTGAATATAAATTATAGCGTATGGAATAGACCTTGTTGTGATGAGATTTTGAAATTTGCGAAGAACTCATAAGCGGAGGCCTTGACAACGGATGAAGAAGAACACTTATCGAGTATAACTATAATATATGAATCCATCTTTACAAACAACTATAATGTATGAATCGTTGTGTATGGGTATTTATATGGGTGATAATCATCAAAGGGGCTTGTACGATGAAGGAGATGATAAGGAAAATGGTAGAGATTGATTTTGGGGATGGGTGAGGGGAAGGGAGGAGGAGGAGGGGGAGAGAGAGAGAGAGGAGGAAAGAGGAAGTGGTTGAAAAATTAGGGTTACACTATTTATATCACCTGAATTTTGTAAAATAAAATTTAGTCCCTGATTTTTGAATTCTAAATTTTAAATTCTTGATTTCTTATAATTTCCCCTATTATATCCCGGTAAGAGTAGCAAGCCGAGTTGATGTGACATACATACCCAAAAAGACACACAATGTAAATAGTATCATTTTCTCACTTAAGAAGTCACACTCACAAAATTCACAATATTTTACAAGTTAGGTTGAATAATGTAGCTAAATTTCATGTTAGATGGAATGATATAAACTACTTTTAATGATTTAATTTTTACTTTTGAAATTTTGAAATTAAATTATATATATGCTTTTGCTTTTATTTGTTGTTCGTTATTAAATGTTTGATCACTATTTTAATGAATTGTTAAGACGTGGAGCATAATTATTGTCGTCATGCAAAGTTCATATGTAGATTGAGTTTCACACTTACAATTTCGATTTGTCTTAAATTATCTAATAAATAGGAGCTATATTATTAAGATTTTGTATTATCATATAAAAGAGAGAAGTTAGAAAATATGGTGTGCAAACTTCTCTCTAACAAACGTCTTTTCATTATAGCAAATTATTGTAGCAGCGGATGAGGACATAGTCTTACATTGAAGCAAGCTATTATAAATTTTGTGTGTTCTTATGTATCTATTTCCTTACTTCGATATTATTGTTCTTGGTGGTTTAGAATTAAAGTTTCTAATTCTCAACAAGAATTGTAAACCATAACGAGATCAAGATGGGATTTGTAAGTTTAGGCCAAACCTATTGGAAAATAAGTAAAAGATTAGGCGATAAAAAATTTACTTTAACAAGTTTTGACCAAAAATCTATAGTAAATAATTAAATTCAAGTTATAACATACTGAATTAGTATATAATATATTAAATATCACATTAAGTGAGAATCATTTTTTTAGACGATTCTAACCTACTATAATTCAATTATATCAATAATACCTTATTTTTTGTTTTTCTATAATTCAATTATTTTAATAATACCTTACTGTTTATTTTTCAATATGTATTTAATTTATTTAACATTTTAGTTACTATCAATGTACATGTACAATTGACATATTCATTTCACCCGTGTACTTAAACTAATGTATGAATTCTCTGTTATTAATTCTCAATTAATTAACATTAACATTTATTGAATTAATATTTATCTTCATTTATGCATTTGGTGTTATTATTTCTAATTATAAGTTAATTAGAATTTCACATTCAATAATGCATTTCATTGTTCATGTCCATATNATTTCACATTCAATAATGCATTTCATTGTTCATGTCCATATATGTTAATTAACATCTAATTTTACTTAATTTGAAATTAAATAAATGATTTCACATTCATTGTCACGTATATATTCCCCAATATTAATTTTAAATTAATTAACATTCAAGCATATTCAAATATTATTTTTACAACACGTGTCATGTATGTTCAACTTTCACTAATTACATAGAAAGATTGTGGAATTACCCTTTAAGCATGATTAATTTTGACCAACTACTTCAATCCCTACCTTAAAACTTGATGGCAATCTTCAAGTTTTCAACCCATATCCTTTTTAGTATACTCCAAAAATATGAATTGCACTGGGTGAGTGGATACTTGAAAGACAAATCAAGAATCGCATGTAGTGAAACCTAGCAAGAAAAACAAGAAATCAGAGTCTTATCTATGCAAAAGTAGCGTGAGGCAATTGTAATGCCCCGATATGAAGGCAAGGCGAACATAAATTTAATTCACTAATGATTAATGGGATCAATAATGCTAAATATACATTCATTCCCTTGCATTGATTTTGATATTCACTTTGTTTTCAAAAAAAAAAAAATGTGGACGGGAAAAAGTGCTTTTTATTTTTTTAAAATTATTCAATAGTGTGCCACCTATCGGAATCTTTTAATTGGGAGATGGGAAGTATGGAGTCATTGTTCGATTTCTTTCATTTTTTTATTTTTTTTTTAGATCTTTACTTTTTGTTTGTTCCCATAAGCTGTGTTCTTTGTCAATCATTTTCTATCCATTTGAGATATGTTCCTATGGAATAATTATTCGATTGTAATTTTCCTATCGGCTTATGTTTTGTTTGCTATACTTTTTGTTGTCTTCTTCCAGATCCTCTTTGTAGTGATCAAAAAATCTAAACATGGTGCTTTTGTTTTGTACGGTTGATTTGTTGGGTCATATTGAGCATGGTGTGATTTTATAATTAGTTTTTTTTTCCTTGTTTGTTATCATTACCTTAGACGAAGATTTGATTCCCAAATCTACTCATTTCTTCGTCTCCATGTACACAATAGCCCCATTTTAAATGTGTTCGTGCAGCTGATCTTCTGTTTCTTTGTTTCGTTTGCTTTGGCTCCCTCATATGAAGGTGAGATAACTTCATCTAAGTTTCGTTTTTTTCGTCGTTTTCAGATTACGTTTTCAAACTAAGAATTAATATTCTATTTTTTATAGATAGTAACAAAAAATTTCATCTCAGACTCCAGAAGAAGAGAACAACTTCAATCGAAATTACATTCTGATTCATGTTTACCATTTCACGAAAGATAGGACTCACAATGAGGGGTACTTGTGTTGATTATGGTGGCAATACTCGAGACCACTACTATGGTTTGAATATTCAGAACTCAGAATGAATAGTGTCACTACATTTTTAAAGCTATTTTGCTTTCATTCTGAACTCTTGCGTGCTTCATTGCGTATTATCTTTTGCATCCGTCCTCTTGATGTTGTATTATCATTTGACACTTTTAAACTTGTGATTTAAGACGTGATCATGTTATATGATTTATTATTATGTTTTACATTAACTTTGACATCCTTCCACATGGCGCCATCACGTCCTTTGATTTTTCCAACACCCTTTCGGATTATTGGCCAAATTTTGACACACAAGGGGAATGTCATCATTAGCGTAAACAACAATGTACATTTAAAATAATTCTTTGAACTAATCTAAACTCTGTGAAATTTGCACATAGTTTAGATATGCAAAATTTGCTCGAGGTATGTCCTCCTTTTGTCCCATTAAAATAACCGATAAAGTACGGATCAAAAAAAAATAACTGATAAAGCTTGTTTAAAAAAAAATAAAAAAATAAAAAAATCTGCTAAGAACAAAAACTTACCCCAACAAATTTTTTTCCCCCGTTTTACCCGATCTATCTGTAAAAAAATAAAAAATAAAAAATAAAAAAATCTAGTTGTTTCACTAAATATATGTTATAAAATTTTATAACTCGCAAAATGATTATTATAATTTTGTCATACTTTGCTAGTGTGCCAACATTTTGAGTTTTTAAAACTTGGTAATGAAACTTAACAAATACTTTCTTTATCAATTTTTTGTTGGGAAACTCAACAAAACCTCGCGAGGGAGACGACAGAGATGAGAGGGAGGGAGAGAGGGAGGGGGGGTGGGGCAGAAGAGAACAAGTTTTCCAAATTTTTATTTTTGAAAATAATTTTTCAAAATGACAAAAAGAAAACATTTTCAACAATCTCAAAATGGACGTCCAAAACACTAAACCCAAAATGAATTCAAAACTCAAAACTCAAAATTGAAATGCGAAGAGAACATCCCCTAAGTTTTTCGTCATGAATTTAATGATGATAAAAATATAAAATAGTATTACGATAATACTAAAAATAACCTAGTTTAAAAATTACACTTGTTGTTTTACGAGTTATCATAGTGTGATATCGTTGTACAATGACATCATTATCAATTTTAAAAAATATATCATTCTTTACATAAACAATTGTGCTGTCATTCATCCACTGATTGATGCATTAAGACGGATACTATATGCACTTCTTACTTGTTTTGACTACTTGAAGAAAATTAATTGAATTTGTTGCTCTTGATTCATAAAAGCTTCACACTTCATGCTAGCTTGATTCTAGGTAAGTGTACCTAAATCTCCTATTTGACAGCCATTGCTAGCCACCACCCATCTTTGTCACCACCTGCCTGTGGCGCAGATTCTAGTATTGTTCTCTCTGGGTGGTTTTGTATTAGAAGCCAGACATTTGAACATGCTGTGATGACAAAAGGATTGTAAATTTTGCAGCAGTTAGATTAATCCCCATCACGGATTATATCTAAACACAAAGATGTCCAACTTTTTGGATATTCAAACTTGTTTAATTTTTATTTTGCATTTTTTAAGTAAATACACTGCTCTAGGAAGAAGATTATCAGCATCAGACTTGAAAATAATTACTCTTGAGTTTCGATCTCATAATATTCTGACGTGGTTTCATTTGCCTAAACATAGTGCATGTTTAGTAAAGTTCAAATTATAATTTGAGTTGATCAGAAAAAACATAACTTAAGGTAGCTTCAATTGGTCAGGTCTTGGGTTTGCTCCTCAATGGTCACCAGTTTGAGTCCCCTCAGGGCCACTGAGGTGAGTATCCTGCTGTAAACTTCAGGGCTCCGTGGAACTAGTCGAGGTGCGCGCAAGCTGACCCGGACATCCACGGTTATAAAAAAAAAAATAATAATAACTTAAGGTAGCGAAGCATCCACTCATTTTGTAAAACCTATAACTATTCCACAATTATTATTATCCCCATATTTCGCAGGATCCATAACTTATAATCACTTAAAAAAACTCCCAAACATGCTCTTAACTTAAAGTACATCTTACCATTCAAGTAATAAGACTACATGTCACTCTCCACTATACTGTCGAAAACATTGTTATCCATCCAACATAATGAGAGACAAACAAACGCTAAATATTAACTTGCCATTTGATTAGATTTTTCCATAAGAAAGTGCACTAAACATTTACACATGGCTCGAGAATAGAATGAAGCCCCCATCAAGCTGAGGGCTTCAATTTTCTTGTAAGCAACCAAAATCAATGGTCGTGCGACCACGGGGCATCTTGGCAACTTGGAAGGAGAAGTTCCTTATTCGAAACTAGAAAATTTTGTCTTTTGAGATCTTTGTTTGATAGTAGAAGAAAAATAAGATTTGGAACACGAGTTGTCCATGTGCAATTGATGCGCACCTTATCGAGCGACAAAACTAGGAATTTTATAACAACCTAAAAGAAAAATAAAAATAACAAATGAATGGAGAACATATTAAATTTTAAATTGGGAAAAAGAAGATTTCGCGGTGAATACAGATATAATATTGGTTTTTACACGCATAGATACATATATAAATTTGGAATAAGATTATTCCTTCTAAATTCTAATTTAGCTGGAGAGTGTGGAACAAGTGGACTCCCACAGATGAAATTATCAAAGAAAAGCATCAGTCTTGCATCTAAGTGCCAATGCTGTTTTCAACAAGAAACATTGGAGCAAATCTTCTTAAATGGTAAAATAGCAAGCTCTATGAGGTTGAACCGGTTTTTTTTTTATGGAAAACATAAGGTTGAACCCAAAAAATCTCCAACCCCAAACTCATGTTTATGCATTAAATTTAAAGCAGTAAAGTGATCATATACTCTGTTTATCCAATTGCTTGTTTTCTGGTTCCTGTGGATTGATCGAAACTGAGCAAAGCATGAAAGTAACAAAATGAGTGGCACTAGAATTATCAAAAAAGTCACATATATGCTGGAAAAAATGAATTTTAAAAATGGAGCTCAAATAGGGGCCTAGTTTGAAAAATAAGGGGTTGTTCTCTTCGTATTTCAATTTTGTATTTTGAGTTTTGGATTTTGATTTTTGAATTCATTTTGTGTTTTGTATTTTGAGATTGTTAAAAATGTATTCTTATTGTCATTTTAAAAAATTGTTTTCAAAATAAAAAAAAAATCCAAAACCCGTTCTCTTCCCAACCCCTCTCCTCCCCTCTTTGTTTCCGCCGTCAACAACTATCACCACCCTCTGTGAAGACCCATCGCACCCTCCATCACCATCCTTTGTCTCTCGTCTCAGTTCCCACTAACTCCGACAACTCACCACAGACGAAGCACCGTGATGTTGCCCTTACAGCCTGTAGGGGTGGGCGTGGGTTGGGT
>CAIGRQ010306766.1:0-12206 GCA_903798375.1 Fraxinus sp. D2006-0159
GAGTGACTTTCCTGATTCTTGATGTCAGAAAGTGTTGCTTCTTAATTTTGGAAGATGAGTAATTTGACTAATTTCTGGATACTCACTGTAATCTGTTTTCTATACGTGCTAGAAATGATGACCCGTATGTTCTTGAATTGGATTTGGAGCCATTCAATGCAACATTTCCTCGCCCAACTCGATCATCGTCCATCGGCAATGGTGTCCAATTCCTCAACCGTCATCTTTCTTCAATCATGTTTCGCAATAAAGAATCTCTGGAACCTTTACTTGATTTCCTTCGAGCACACAATCATAAAGGGCATGTAAGTTCTAGAATAAACTAAATATTATTGCTCTTTTACCATACGTGAAATGGCTTATTTTATATCTAGTGCACTACAATATTTGTGTAGGTGTTGATGTTGAATGATCGGATACAACGTATTTCGAGGCTTGAGTCTACGCTGGCTAAGGCAGACGACTATCTCTCTAAGCTACCACCAGAGACCCCCTATTCCGAATTTGAATATACGTGCGTTTTCTTATACACACTCTTTAAAGATATGTATGCTTTTGCCTAGTATAACATATATTGGGCATGCAGATTACAAGGGATGGGTTTCGAGAGAGGTTGGGGAGATACTGCTGCAAGGGTTCTGGAGATGATGCATCTCCTCTCTGACATCCTCCAAGCTCCCGACCCGTCCACATTAGAAACATTTCTTGGTAGAGTACCCATGGTGTTTAATGTTGTCATCTTGTCAATTCATGGATATTTTGGCCAGGCAAACGTCTTGGGCTTGCCCGATACTGGTGGTCAGGTAACTGTGGTTTAACCATTTTTATATAGCTGAGGGCATGGGGAACACATGTTGGATTCGTATATTCTTTTATTGCTTAGAAATGTTCTTTAGTCTTATTTTCGCACGTCTTCCAGATGCCACAATTGAATACATATCTTAACTAATAAGCTCCAGCATTTCAACTGGAAACTAAAAGAAATATAAATATTTCCAAATAGCCATCTTCTCAATGTGGGAATTAACTAGAAAATGGCTGTGAGCATGTTTCTTAAGCCTAAAAACAGTTGAACGTTTAATGAAAGTAAGTAGACGCTTTTTAAAAGAATTTTTGTGGAAAGTAAATAAATGCTTTTTAAAAAGTAAGTTTTTGAACTGAAAATCTCCCAAAAAAATAGCTTTTGAAAAAGCTCAAACATGTTTGGCGAGTTAATAGTAACTTTACTTTTCTTAGGCTTAGCTAAACATAAACTGAAAATCTCCCAAAAAATAGCTTCTGAAAAAGCTCAAAGCATTTTTGGCAAGTTACTTAATAGTAAATTTACTTTTCTTAGGCTTAGCCAAACATGTTATACAATCTTGGCGAGACTGACCAGAAATAGTACGGGCATTTGCCTTTTATGATATTTATCTGCTATCATGAATGTAGGAGGTTTAACTCAATTTCAATCCTGGATGTCTCAAGTGCGTATATTGTTTTACAGATGCAAAACAATGATAAAGATAGATCACCTCTTCAAAAACATTTGAAATACATCTACTTTTATTATGATAGTTTTACAGATTTGAATGTCATGTCATGAAATAAATCGGTCTCTCTCTAATAATAATGTAGCGTAGAGGAACTTATCTTATTTCTCCTCTTGCTCTTATGCAGGTTGTGTACATACTAGATCAAGTGCGTGCCTTGGAGAATGAGATGATCATGAGAATCAAGCAGCAAGGACTGAATATCACTCCTAGAATTCTTATTGTATACTCAGATACTTTATTTGGTTTTTTGTCGATATGATATTTTGTTGGTAATGTAGCCTATTTCCTGTTATTTTAAAACATGCTATTCTCTGATTCTGCTAGGTTACTCGATTAATACCTGATGCAAAAGGCACCTCATGCAACCAGCGGTTGGAGAGAGTTAGCGGATGTGAATATGCTCACATTCTGCGCGTTCCTTTTAAAACTGAGCATGGAATTCTTCGTAAATGGATTTCAAGGTTTGACGTGTGGCCTTACTTGGAAAAGTTTGCACAGGTTAGACTGAACAAACTACATCAGTTATCAAAATTTATCTTTGTAAATTGTGTCAGATGCGTATTACTTTTTCTATACTATATTCTTTGTAGTCCTAAGTTACAAATTAGCTACATATATGTGCTCAAGATAAAGGTTAACATTTGCAGCGAAAATGGTCAGGCCTTGTTCTTTTACCAAAGGTCTGATGCGTCAAATAAATAAATAGGTGGTGGCATGACTTCAACCTAGGACCTTTGCTTCCTCTAGCAACACGAACCAACTCGTCTAAAGCTGAATGTGTAAAAGAGAGGAGTTAAATTTGTTTACATTCCTAATTTTCAACAAAGATTGCTTCACTTTTCCTACTTTAAACACAGTTCTGGTATGAAATCGATGCCTTCCATCCACACCATGGCTGGAACAACTACACCTTTATATATTTTCCTCATAGATGCTACTATTGTGATCTTTGGTTAGACTGATTTTGAAAGATGTCAACAAATGATCGTGTTATTTGGATCTTGTATTGACTTCTGGATTATCATTAATTTTTTTGACATATCGTCATTACCTTGTTTGATCAACAGGATTCTGCAAATGAAATTTCAGCAGAGCTGCAGGGTGCACCAGACCTAATTATAGGCAATTACAGTGACGGGAATCTTGTTGCATCCCTTTTAGCTTATAAGATGGGAGTCACACAGGTGAATATTGATGTTTTTTTTCCTGCCTTGATTGATTGCATGAAAATAATTTTCTGGTAATTACTTTTTCCTTCCCGTTTCAGTGCACTATTGCACATGCCTTGGAGAAAACAAAGTATCCAGATTCGGACACTTATTGGAAAAAATTTGAGGACAAATACCATTTCTCATGTCAATTCACTGCTGATCTCCTAGCCATGAATAATTCAGATTTTATAATCACAAGTACATACCAGGAAATTGCAGGAGCGTAAGTCTACCTACAATGACAACCGTATCTGAATGTTTTTCCTTGACTATTATGATCGTTATTTTTCCTAGCTTCACTCTCCAAAATTATTTTCGTGGAATAAAAACTATTCATTTCTTTTACATCTTTTATTTTCCTTTTTTTGAAACAGAGCAGCTTGATGCTTCTGTGGTTCTTCACCTGAATTTAATCTATTACTAATTTAATTTATTGCAAAATTTCACAAAATTAATCAGGTCCAGATCCTGAGTTCCTTTTCCACAGAGATATGCATGCACATTATTGTTCAATGCGTGCCACTTCTGCCGCTCCAGATTTTCTCTCTGATCCTATTGTAGAGATACCACTCCGATAATTCTTGGAGATGAAAAGAAATCCAATGTTTTCTAGTGTAGCTGGGAAATACTATGGAAGCCTGTAGACGTATAATGTTGGATTATTTGGAGCCCAATCGGCTATATTGAGCATTCATACAAGTGATTCCTATCAAAATATGAAGGATTTTTTTTTCTTTTCTGGGTGGGGGTGTAGGAGAGTTTTCTTGACAAGATATAGACGTTAAAAACTGTTGTAAGAATGTTCTTCATTATAGTGAGAAATCTACAGCAGCCAGTGGACATGGCTCTCATATTTAGGGTAAACCACTATAATGTATTTGCTTTGTGTGTTTCTGATTTCATTTTGAAAAAAAATAAAAACCTGCTCTCGGAGTTGGGCGATTACATTTATGATTGTATATATGACCTGTTGCAATGTCTTGTAACAAGATTGTCTATGCCCCTACTTAAACTACACTTGGGAGAAAAAAAAAATCAACTTTATTTTCTTGTTCTGCTAGTTTTTGCCTCGTTAATACAGATGCATTTAGTAATGGAAATTCAATATCATATTGGTTCTTTTTGATGATTTATTTCCAGGAAGAATACTGTTGGTCAGTATGAAAGTCATACATCTTTCACTCTGCCAGGCCTATACCGCGTTGTTCATGGCATCGATGTGTTTGATCCCAAGTTTAATATAGTTTCTCCAGGAGCGGATGACTGCATTTATTTTCCATACACCGACAAGGAAAAAAGACTGACTTCTCTTCATGGTTCAATTGAAACGATGCTATTTGGTCCCGAACAGAATGATGAGCACATGTAAGTGACCGGTTGATTAGTAGGTATTTTCTTCAAACTATAATAATGGATTGGAAGAATGCAAACATGTAAACTATCAACGTACATTATGTCATCCTCGCTGCTTGGTGATGAGCATGGTTTTCATGCTGTAAAAGTTTGAAATAATTAGTAATTTCAAAATAAGTAACAAACTCATAATTGTTTTAGGAAGAAAAGGATAAAATATTTTTTATTTTCCATTCAGTCAAAGTTTGAAACAAGTAGTACTGTCATATCACATTTAAACCATTATGGAGAAAAGTTTAAGATTTTTTTTTTTTTTTTTAAAAAAACTTTTTTTTCCTGTATATGAAGTTCGAGGTTTAAATGGATGTTCCTTGTAGGAAGTAAAACGAAAGGAATGAAAAGGAATAAACGTGTTTCGTTGGGTTTTCGAATATTTTTTCATTGATATTTTTGTTATAATTTTCAGTTACCAAACTTGCCTAATTGTACCACACACCATGCAATTTGATTTTTCATGTGCCCCAGATTCATAATGTTTAATGTCATATAGTCTAAATTTAGAATCTCGACATTGTTACTCGTATTATTGGCCCTATATATAAACATATGGTGGTTGTATCAAGAACTGATTTCGAAAATCTGCGCTCTCACCTCAAAAAACATTATTTCTATTTACTAAATAGTTTAAATATTTTAATGTGATCTGATAGACATTTCCTCTGTAAAAGCAAGTAACGTAATGAAGGATATTATTTGCTGATAGCCTATTTACCTTGTACTCTACTTGATGCAGTGGTATATTGAAAGATCAATCGAAACCCATTATTTTCTCCATGGCAAGGCTTGACCGGGTTAAAAACATTACGGGATTGGTGGAATCTTATGCTAAAAATCCCAAGCTCAGAGAATTAGCCAACTTGGTTTTGGTAGCAGGTTCCATTGATGTAAAAAAATCAAATGATAGAGAAGAAATTGTGGAAATTGAGAAGATGCATTCTCTAATTGAGCAATACAATCTAGATGGCCAGATAAGATGGATAGCAGCCCAAACAAATCGAGCACGTAATGGTGAACTTTATCGGTACATAGCAGACAAGAGGGGAATTTTTGTTCAGGTTTGATTTTCATGTTCATTTCTTTATTTGTCAGACAATTGCATCTAAATTCCCATATTCTCATCTAAAAAATATAGTTGTTAGAGAAGATACACATTTATTTACTCAGTATTCAACACATTCAAAACTCTCATGTGTAGGCTGGATTTACATTCTTCTCAAGGCCTGACACAATTTTTCTAAATGGGTGTCGTAAAATATAGTTGCTAGAGATGATACACATTTATTTACTTACTTAGTATTCAACATTCAAAATTCTCCTCGTGTAGGCTGGATTTTCTTTCTTCTCAAGGCCTGACAGACAATTTTTCTAAATGGGTGACGACATGAATTGAAGACAAGACCTTGGCCTCCTATAATGTCATATTAAACCGTCCTACCTAAAAGTTTAAGTAATTATGTTGGGGTGGACACATTTATTTATTTAATTAGGCATGAAATCTATGTTGATTTCTTTATTTCAGTGACAATTGCATCCAAATTTGTGTCCAATAAATGAACTTTTTGACCAAACAACAATTATTTCTTCTCCATTCAGCCTGCCTTTTATGAAGCTTTTGGACTTACGGTGGTCGAGGCCATGGCCTGTGGCCTTCCAACATTTGCAACTTGCCATGGTGGTCCTTTGGAAATTATTGAAGATGGCATTTCCGGGTTTCACATTGATCCATATCATCCCGATAAGGCTGCCGAACTCATGGTGGATTTCTTTCAAAAATGCAATGAAGATCCAAGCTATTGGGTTACAATATCAGAGGGATCTCTTCAAAGAATTCATACCAGGTATGTACTTCAAGGACACAAACCAACTCGTGTTTGTTTATTACTGGATGATTAAGAGCACGTTTAGATAATTAAGCTTAAAAATTTATTTATTAACTGAATAAGATTTTATTTTATTGGTCAAAGTTGAAATCAAGCCGTTACCTGTGTTGACGTTAAAGTAAGATTTACTTTCAAAATAATTAATTATTCTTACGATCAAAGAAAGAGGAACATATCCAAATATTTTGGAAACAGAGAGATGCTCGGCGAAGCTTAAAACCCCCCTTAAAAGGGGCTTTTTTTGACAGTATGAACTATGAAGGATCATATTGTTAAAGAGGGCTTTTAAGCCTCGCCAAGCATGTATAAGTTAGATTGTAGTTTGTAAAGTTGGTGCATTCTTATTATTTTACAAACTTTTTTGCATTCTTGAGCTTTACTAGTGCACGGGTGTCATTAATCCTTTTCAATGAAGGTATACGTGGAAAATTTACTCGGAGAGGCTGATGACACTGGCGGGAGTATACGGCTTCTGGAAATATGTATCAAAACTCGAGCGTCGTGAAACTCGACGATATCTTGAGATGTTCTACATTCTCAAGTTTCGTGACTTGGTGAGATAACTCTACTTGTCTTGCGGGAGTAGTTTTAGCCTATCAATCTTGAAAAAGCATAATAAGTTTTTAACAGATTGCATGAATAATGTACACAGAATTTCTATAATGTGTTGGCCGTTGTCTGTTTCAGGCAAAATCTGTTCCTTTGGCGGTTGATGGTCCACAGTAAAAAGGGTGCAGAGAGGAAGCATCTCAATCTTCTAATCCCAAAGAGATGCCTAAATTTCTATGTATGTGTGAAGAATAATGTGTCTGTTGTATGGATATAAAACTTGGAAGATATTTGGACATGTTAAATAAATATTCAAGTTTCTAAAGAGATTTGGTCCAATCGTTTCTGGTGTATAGATCGATAAGTGGGGTAATTAATGCATCAACTTGGTAGTCCCGATTAGCCAAAACATGCAATCGGGGCCCCTTTCCCCTCGTTCGACTCATCGTGGCCAGTGTAACTTCCCTCCACGGAAGCTGCCCACGAGCCTGAGTCATAGTAAACTGTCACTTTGCTTAACTGTGAAGGTCAGGCCAGGCCATTGCTGTTCCCAAGTTCTTTTCTTTATATGAATATAACAGACAATTTGTTGATTGATTTCTCTGGTTTTCCAGTAAATGGATAGAATTGATAAAGATTCATGCGGCTATATTCTTATTTTTCACACAGAACTAGAGTTGTTTTATGGATACAAGAAATGTATGATTAAAATTAATTATTTATTTTATGGACTTTTAAGTTACACTAAACATGAACATAGAAGCAGCTCATAGGGGATCCATGAACTATATAAAACAAATTCTATGTAATTCTCGATTTACAGTTGAAGTCGAGCGGAGAGAATTGGCATGTGACACGTGTAAGATTAACACTATTCTTTCCAGTCAACATTTGCAGATTCTGACACTACAGTGTATGCAGCCTTTAGACCACGTGATTCACAGTTCCCCACATCACATGCTGTATTCTATTTCCATTTTCATCAAACATATCCAACGGTCAATATTGGGCCCCAAAAAACAACGGTAAAGTATTCAATCCCTCCAAACTGTACTCCACTAAATTATTTGTTTTCATTGTAACAAGAATAATGATACGTGTACATGATATTATCCATAAACTTTGACATAATATGTACAAATAACATGATCATTGTTACAAATAGTAGCGTTATTTTACATCATTGGTTTAACATCAATTTAAGTATGACGTTTGTATCATTATATTATAAATTTAAGAAAAATTCTAGAGTGACAGGCTCAAGGATCGAGCCAAAAACAGGGCGTCTATGTGGCGTCCTCCTATTGGAGGGTCGCCGTCACAGTAGCAGCCCTCTAAATTTAATTAAATACAAAATATATGATTTAGCATAGTTTGAGTCATATTCACATTCTCATTATTCTATGTATTTTCAATTACACATTTTCTAATAAAATAATATTTTTCATCACGTCAATAAATTATTTTTTTTCAACCACGTATTCACACCATCACGTCACAAAAAAAAATGCATTGTCCTAAAAAATGTACACCAGACACTCTTAGAGTTAGGCACCTCTGCATTTTTTATTCTTATGATTTAAGTAGAATTGAATGAAATCTAGAGCTCGTTCGGTAGAGATTAAAATTGAAAAATTAACCGT
Organism: Fraxinus sp. D2006-0159; assembly: GCA_903798375.1. NCBI lineage: Eukaryota > Viridiplantae > Streptophyta > Magnoliopsida > Lamiales > Oleaceae > Fraxinus > Fraxinus sp. D2006-0159. The sequence continues at coordinate 8,232 of CAIGRQ010306766.1, forward strand.
TATTGTTGACTTTTATTAGACGAAATAACGATTATATTTTTAATTTTAATCTCTGTCGAATATGCTCTAATGTATTTGACATTTAGGATTAGACGTAATTTTCGATTCACTCATAAATGACGAGTAATCAAGCGAGACCGCTACAGCACTCCGTTCAGAGAATCTATAAATTCCTTGGCATGTGTGATTATATTATTCAATGCTGTATTTTATGATCTGAAAGTTGTTTGCTAACCAACATACTCGAAAGCAACTCAATGCCCATAAAGTCACAATCATCCATTACAATATTAAATATAACAACACATCCTTAATTAATGAGGTATACATCATAGACTGTGCAACCTTAACAACCGTGCACATATTTTCATGGCTCGAAAACTCTTTAGTCTCGGCCACCCGACCCGACTCCAACAATGTTCTATCCCATTTCAAGTACACTTCGACTACAACACATAAACTCGAGAATCACAATTAGTACTTACTAATCAACCATAAACAGAGAAATATAAGTGAACTGAAAATGGAAAAGGGCTGTAATTTGATAAATTTCTTAGAGTTGGCCAAATGAGTGAGCAAGATATGCCAAGGATCCAACAAGGGGTGCATTAATATAAGTGGCTGGTTCCGATTGCTCGTAATCAGACCGTTGATCTGGGAAGCGATCGTGCTGATCGGGCCCACCAACTATGGCCCCCATCAGGATGTTGGGATTGGGAGACTGGGAACTCATTAAACTGAACCCTGCGGAGCACTGGATTTTTGCTGGATGTGTAGCTATGGAAGGGAGAGATGATCCCCTGTGGTGGATCCTCAGTGGATACCTTGCACCATAGCCCACCATGAACGACATTTTAATGGGATTATCTCCAAGCAAATAGTCCACCTATATGTTCGATATTTCCAGATTATCAGAAAATTAAGTCAACGAACTATTCACTTAAAAAGTACCACAGCAGCTACTGTTTAGATGGAAATTATAACCCTCGTCCACTTCTCACAAGGCCCAGGATCCCGGTGCAAGCATGTCGAACCCAAGATCCCGACCTAGCGCATCGATAGGAGTGTGTAATAATTTATATTAGTAACAAAAGAGAAAGGATTGTACCTGTCTTTTGGCAAGTGTTCTAAGCTTCTTTGGCGTGACAGTGGCTCCACCACAATTAACCACCATGTGTGAAGAGGTCAAGTACTTGGCATAAGTGACCAGCAGGAAAGATGTGGATGTTACATACTGCATATTACTGTCATTCATCTTAAACAAAAGCCCACCTGATAACATTTCTCTCCATTAGTTTAAAAAATCCACTTGATTAAAGTGTCTAAACTCATAGCATGTTTGGTTCACGGTACTAAAACAACCCGACAGTAGATTACAAAAGGCTCTAATTTTGTTTTCTTTCCTAATACAGTCACGTATGCCTCAATCGATCTTGCCAAACATGCCACAAGGGGGGACGAACCTGGTGTGTACTGTGCTGAAGAGTAAGGGGTCCCTGGGATTAGAGAACAAATGTAATTATCTGCACGACTTTTGTAATCATGTAGGGATTGGACCTTTTGGACAAGAAATGCCTGAGAAAATGTAACTTGAATGATTATACAAAAAGACTAGAGAAGAATTAATTGATGAGGAAAAAGTACTTATTTAGAATGTGACCTTTGAAAGAAGGATTCTAGCCCCAACATGCTTGTTGTCCCAACCAAATGTATTGTCAGATTCATCAGCACCAAGGGTCAGTCCATTTGCTTGAATGTAGTTAAGATACATTCGGTTCTTGGTGGCCTTATGCAACCATGCGGCACCCCACAACAGCTCATCCTTAAATAATCAATACACATAAATTTAAACAAAGTCTTGGTCCCAATAAATTTAGAAACGGCTACTAAAAGTTCATTTTCTTTAGATCATTAAGAACAACTACAATGTTGAAAAGATTAATGAAAGGCAGCAAAATGCAAGAAAAAGATAAAAGAGTTTTTTTCACCTGATATCCAGAAAAATCACAATAATAAGGGCAGACATACGGTTTCAGTCCATTGCTGTATGGGCCTCTGTATTTATCAGCAAACTGAAACACCTACAAACCAAACATAAACCTCAGACAAAATTGTTGCATTAATCATCTTGTGCATTTAATTGTTAATTAATATTTAAATTATACCCTGATGGCCCTTCTGGCAAGGAGCTTGGAATAAGTGGGGTCACTTCTTCTAAAGACTATAGAGGCTGCTGCAAGAGCTGCAGCTGTTTCAGCTGCAACCTCAGTGCCTGGGGTATTTTTGTCTATCTTGAACACACTTCTTGGAGTGTCCATGTCCTCAGGTCTCTCCCAACAAGCATGGTCCTTCCCTGCATCCCCCACCTGCATAAATCCCCAAATCACAACCCCATTTTAACATACTATTGCTGAGAAGAGGGGCTTGGGGCTTCTTTTATTTAAGTTCCGCTTGCTGCTTTTCATTTTGATGTAAGATTCGACAAATTTTACATTTCACATATTATTGATGAATAAGATTCGACAAAGTTTTAAACTGGCAATCAAACTGCCATATTAGTGGTGAATAAGAGAATAAAAGTGAAAACCTGGACATAAATGGTGTCAGGGTGAGCAGTGGCTTTGAGAAGATAATCAGTAGCCCAGCGAATGGCTTCTTTTGCATTCTGCAACTCTCCTTTCATAAGCCCACCAAATTCAATGACACTCCAAGAAAGCATAGTGGTGGTAAATGCCATTGGAAACCCAAACTTCACATTGTCCCCTGCATCATAATACCCACCCACCAAATCAACCTGCATTGCCATGTAAACTCAAAAACCCAGTTAAAATAAACAAAAATTACAAAACTGATCATTTTTTAGTAAAGGATATGTACACATACATGAGCAGCTGAGCCATCTGAAAGGCCAGAGTTTTTCCTCCAAGAAATCCTTTGATTAGGAGGAAGTCTCCCCGATCTCTGTCCCTCAAAGAACATAATAGATTTGGTGAGTGCATCTCTGTAGTTATGAGAGGCAATGTGGGGGTGACGGCGGTGGCGGAGAGGGTAGTGCTTGACGGTGGGGTAGGCGGCGGCGCCAAGAAGTTTAGAGGCAAACAGAACGAGAAACAGAACTGTGAAATTAATGGAAAGAGAGGAGGAAGAAGAAGAGTAAGCCATTTTTGTGTTGCCCATAGAGTATACAATGCCCTAACCAACTAACCAACCAACCAACCAATTGGCAAGTTTTTGCAGGGAAAATGCAGAGAAGTCTGTGCTGTATTTATAAAGCAAAAGCTGCCCCTTTCAACTTCCTGCTTGGTTACAAAGATTTAGCCCGGTTTGATTTTGATTCTTTTGAGACTCACTTGTCACGCACATTCATTTTTAACAACTTGAGCTCAAAATATTCAATTGTGTTATACAAACAGATTCCATTCAAAAATAGGGACGACACATATCGATATATGATTAAACGAGTTATTATGTGCCGCGTTACCATATCCCTTCATCCATATACTTGAACATGTTCAAGGAGCATTATTGCAAAAAAATTATCTTTCATCTTTCTTTTTGTAATTTTTTCATCCTTCTTAATTACAGGTTGACACAAGCACACTTTCAAAAAAATTACTTTTGAAAGAATCAAAATCAAACAAGCCATAAAAGCTTTCCATCGCTTCTTTTACTTAACAATAAGTAATTATTTTTAATATTTTTAATTAGCCTCCATTTGGCAAATTAAAAAATGGCAATCTCAGCGTGGAGAGTTCGATTTCTGGTTGGAGCAGTTGAATGATGTAATAATCAATATTGGTTGGAGCAACTTGGTGATATAATAATCATAAAGGAAGACTCGCTTGAGGACATGAGTATAAGGGGTGCTCGAATTCTGGTCAATTTGGGGATAACCCGCGGTTTACCTCCACCAGTTAATGAGGAGCCGGTGGCTGGTATTCCAGGAAATTAGTCTGGCTAAGTTGGGATACTTGG
>CAIGRQ010306770.1:0-12546 GCA_903798375.1 Fraxinus sp. D2006-0159
TGATCTGTGACCTCGAAATAATTTGTGACCAAAAAATTTGACGATATGTGACCAGTAAATAAATTTGTGACTTATAATTATGAATATGTGACCATTAATCACAAAAATGTGACTTTATTATCTTTATTTAATAAATAAATAAAAACTTGATTTTTGAATTTTTAAACTATAAACCTGATTTTTGAATTGCAAACCTTAAACACATTAGTTTTGATATTTTCCCAAATTCAAACCATCGTACTCCCAGCCCCCAGGCCCCTGCTCGGAAGACGGCATCTCCAGCGTCCATTTCAAGTTTCAATTCATTCCCCTAGTCTCCTCCACCAACGCCTCTGCCCTCCAGCCTCGCTAACCCAGACTCGCAGCTGCTTCGCCCTGGACTCACAACACCCATTAGTCCATTACCCACTCCTTGCCGGCGGTTCCTGTTCGACTTTGAGCCCTAGACACCACTTGACTAGCTGCTTCGCCTCCGTGCCACCGGTTCTTCTTCTTCATCCTTCGACAATCGGCAGCAGGATTTGGTATTTAGGAATTAGGTGAAGCCCTTGTCCGTCCGGTTGTCCCTTGAGGCCTTGACCAGTTGAGTCCCGAACCCAGTCAGCTTATGCAGTTCCTTTCCTTTCCTTTTTTTTTTTTTTGTTTTTGTTTTTGTTATGTTGATTTGTTGATTTTGTTCTAATGTTTGAATCTTTACATTTAGAACTTCTGAAATTAGCACTTTGCTCTTCAATTGCTGGAAGCCTCGAAGCATACAATTGATTTGGCAATTGGCTACCAGACTTCCTTCCCGCCTGTCTGCCTACCTCTGTTCTGTGAGTTATTGCCTTCTAAATCACTGTAATCTGTAATTTTGTGTTTGAATGAATATGCATGAGCTGATGAGGGATGATTAAGCATTTAGCCATTTTGTTGAATCTTGGTAGGAGACATAATAAATTAGGTAATTTACTGTTTCTTTTTCTTTTCTTTTCTTTTCTTTTTTTAAATTCAGAATTGATGTGAGATCTTCCTATTTTATTTATTAGTGTGTAAAATATTTGTAAGGTTATGGAGTTAAGAATCATGTTGAAGTGTACCTGACGAAATGAACTATAAGAAACTGGTCTTTCACACCAAAAATTTGTTGCTTGTTACCTAATTTATCAAGTGATGATTTTGAAAATTCAATATGCGATTTTCAGTTGGTGATCTTAAAAAGCATTTAGTGTTCTACGGGAAATGGCTGCCATGTGCTATAATGAGCAATGCATATGTTAGTTGACATCCTTTCTGTAAACCTTGGATAATACCTTTGAAGCATAATATTTGAACTTTTATAAAATTGTGTTTGAAATACTGATTGTGGCAATTGCTGGAATAATAATTATGCTGTGAGTTCTTTTATGCCTACACTGAACTTATGAAATGTAGTCTGGCTTGTATCTCTCAAAGTTGATTGTTCCTTGATTCAAGGATGGGGCTGCAAAAAAAAAAAATCTCCTTCCAATTTCAATGCGTGACGTGGAAATTGTGCCCACAATGAGTTACTTTCCTGGCTCCGCCCCTGATTGTAACAGTTTATTACATCACTCTGTAACAATATATTAAAGATACTCAACGATTCCAATGGATAGAATAAGAATGGGAGAGCATTACAATATATCCTGTAAATTATTAGTGTAATTACTGTATTAAAAGTAGAAAATAAGTGTAATTAGTCTCTCTCTCTTTCTCTTTTTTTTTTTTAATTTTAAATTCAACCTCCTCTTGATGCACTATGCACTCAACAATAACTAAAATTGTATAAGAGGAAGGGATGTTGAATCATTATGTGTATGCTTAATATGCAGTTCAGTTAATATAGTTGGATTTCAAATGAAGCATATTTGACAACTTAAGCACCATCTCTCAGGTTATTTTGTTTGAGAATCAAAATGAATGAAATAATGAAAGAATTCCAGCAAGGCCTTGTTGAAGTTGAAATGGAAGCTGAAAATCTTCTATTAGCTCGCCATCAGGTAATTAAATTTGAACAACTATTGTTGTTAGAAATAATTATTTTCATTTTTATCTCGGCATTTTCCTGATTTCTGGGTAATGCGGTTGCAGTTGGTTGAAAATGACAGAATGAGACAGGGGAATAGGGAAGCTTTGACTGCTTTAAGAAAGAGAGCTCAAACAACAAAGACTAGTGTTCCTTTGCCTTTCGAGTCAATAATGAGGGATGTTGAATCAAGGCCACTGGTGAAAGAGATCTGTGCAACCTGTGGTGATCATGATTCAAAAGAGAAGACATGGTTAATGTTTCCGGGCACTGATCTCTTCGCCAGCATTCCATTCCATGCTGCTCATACTATTTTAGAGAAAGGTATTTATATCTCTTTTTGACAAAAGTTCATTCAATAATGTACAGTTTGTACTTTGAAGTGTCTTTATCTCTCTTTCCAAACTTGAAACTCCTAGGATAAGTGCTGAACTAGAAAGTCGTAATGAATATTGGCAAGCACTGCCACAGTCCACAGAGGAATGCTTATGTGTTTCATTCATAAATGAGAAGGCTATATCCTGCTTTCTGTTTTCAATTAGTTACAAAAAAACTAAATGTCTTAATTTCTATCTTAAGAACCCGAAACTATTGTTCAGTACCAGGAAATGATTATTCTATGCATAGCATAACCATGTTTCGAATATATATATAGTGGTTTTTGCCCTTCATAAAGCTCCACTAGACTTGGAATGTATATAATTTTTGAACTTTTACCTAAAAGATTGTGCCAGTCCCAGTCAACAATGTTGCCTCAATTTATAGAAGTGTCTATTTGTGGCTCTACTACAGAGTTGAGATTTGCTTATCTATGATAGGAGGTGTATTAAAATTAAAAAGAAGAAGGGTTTTTAAATTCTTGGGAGCCCATCTTATCATCCACCTCAGAATGGTCTGTAAAACACCAAATACATGTATTTAAGCTGTAGATCACATTTTATTTAATTGTTATTGTAATACAAAATTTACTAGCAATTAAGTTTGTTTTCTACTCGTGGATGTTTAAGAAGATATTAATCTCAGCCAAACTTGATCCTTGGCAATGAAAAAGGTAAATTTATCCAGAATCTGATCTTTAGCATAAGGTCCTGTAAACTTTCACCCACATTACGTGGCATAAAATAAGATGGCAAACAAGCCTACAACTCAAACTGGCACTCTTGAATCATCTTTGATCTTAGTATATGATACATACACTATTTGGTAGTTTAACGAACTGTCGCTTCTCCAACAAGGAAAGATATAAATGCAATTTCCTGTCCATGCTACCTTCCTAAAAGTTGGCTAACTGAGAGTCCTATGGTGTCCCAGTAATTTTGAAATCTTAATACAATATTGCATCACATGCAAAGGTACTGAAGCAAGTAAGACCATAAAGCTGTTAAGTGTCTCTATCTTTTTCTGATGGACTTGTGTAGTGCACAGAAGTTCCATAATTGAGATCTGGGCAGGAGGATTTTCTTAATGTAAATTCAGGCCAATAAATTACTACTTCCTCTTACTCCCATTCAGCTGTCAGTAATATAATTTTGCTGTCTCAGGTTCTCTTCTTACCAGTGTTGTAAAATATATAGGGAAACTGAAGAAATCTTGGATGGTAAAGAAAATATTGAAAATGGAAGAAACTTACACTGGTATATCTGCTATCATGTCCTAGTGTAGCAGTATGAACGTATCCCATGCACTTTATGATCATGGAGGAGAATATGTAATTAAACTGGACTTTAAGCTGATTCAATCATTGATGTTAAACTATATTTCTGCTCTGATTGGAGTCTTGATCTTGGTTTGCTTATAGCTGGTATACAATGTCATGCAGATCAAACACTTTTTGACTACGAATCTAAAAAACTTCAGAGCTATGTCAAAGAAAAGTCCTTTTCGATTTCCGAAAAGGGTGTTCTTGCCGACAAGATCAGTCCAGGTGTACTTAGAGCTTTGGTGACTTTAACTGACAAGCCAAAGTAAGTTTTACCAGCTCAAGCAAACCTTTAGCATTTAAGTGAGAACGCTAATTAACTTTTCATTTTCTTGCTATACTATATGCATGTTACATTTTCCTTGCCAATTATTTCATTCAGGGTTGAGGAGGAAGATTAATAATAGCGGTAATCATTGGAATCTGCAGACGGTTGGCTATATGTTAACTCCAAATTCCATCTCCAGTGGTTTTTTCCTCTGCCTTTCTGTTTTCCTTTCTTAAATCAAGCATTGGAGCTATTTTAGCATACTAATCCATAAATGGATGGATATCTAAATCAGAGAAGTGCATCATCCTTCTTTGACTGAATAATAGCTTGATTATTATCTGTGTTGGAGAAAAGAGCTCTCTCCCAGAACAAGGGACTTATAAGGGGAAGGGCTTTCTGAGAAAATGCTTAGGACTCCCTGCTGATTGTTTGAATGTTTGCACTTTTATCTCTTGTAAATATGTTTAAAAAACAATGGCATGCCCATCTCTTTGATAATTATTGAGTTATGCATTAATCTTCAGTGTTTTTATGACCTTGAAGTAAATTTAAATTGGCTAAGGTGTACAGTTAAGTTAGTTAAGCTCTTGGGCTATATTTCTCCAATAAGTCAGTTGTCATAGTGACGGTCAATACAGCACGACATACATGATCGTCCCATTAGAAACAGACAATAACTAAACATCTTTTCGGCATATAGTTTTCTAAGTAATCTTTGGAATATCTTGATATGAACTTACGATTGCACCTGTTGCTCTGAGACTTGTATCCTAAGTTTAGAACATTTCTTTACCAAATATTGAGAATTAAAAATTTGATTAATTGGACACATAATTTTGATATTAATTCTCGTATGTTTAACACCCTTCCTACTCTTGAATGTTTAGAGAAGGAAATGAAAAGAAGAAACTTATTGAATTACGATGCCATCCATCTTATTTCTGCTCTTCTACTTATTCGTAAACACGAGTGAATAATTCTTGTACTTTCCCCTTCTTCAGTTTTAATTGATGCAATTAGAACACAAATTTCTGGTGAATAAATCCAAATCCTTTCTCCCATTTCAATATTCTATGACGTTACAAGTGTGTCCTATCTGAAACCTGGTATGTGTCTAGGTTTAAAGGAAACTTGCTTGTTTATCTTCTCCTTTGCCTCAAACTTTTGTCCTTGCTACTAAGAAAATGAAATAAAATATATATAAACGAGAGGAGCATCCAGATCAAACGGTCAAGTTATTTATGTAGCATGTCTTTCTTAGTATGTGGTCCCTTGTCCAGACCCTATTGTAACTTCTACCTAAGATCAGGCTACCTCTTTTTCTGTCTTCCACTTGAATGCCCTGTTCAGGTAGCTAGACAAAAACATAGGACTTGTTTGGTAAGGGGTCTAGTCCATTGTCTGTGGGCAATAATAATCTCTAGTATATCAACGAATAAAGTTATTATTGAAAACTTGTGTGGATTTGTATGTTCATAACAAATGTCCACGGCTCTACAGAAACGTAAAATCTTGACAATGTATTTTTGTCTAATACTGTGTACTAAGCATGTGCACCATATGCAAGGAAGCACATGCACATTCATCCTCATGTGAGTTTCTATTAGCTGTTAGCGTCAACATGGCACACAGTCCATTTGTATCCTTCATAATGTTAAGGAATAAAATTTCACATCGAATAAAGATGAAAACATAGACTAATTTATAAGGTTTTGACTACTTCTCTTAATAAGGTTGTTATTTTAAGATGAAACTTCAAATCTCAACATAGTATTAGAGCTCATTAAGCTCCAATAAGTAATTCAGTCTGATTAAGACTCAAAAAAATTGAGCACGAATTTTAAAATTGGTAAGCTCAAAAGAGCCACTATCTTACGGGGCATATTAAGGGAGAGAATCACACATTGAATAAAGATGAAAATATAAATCAATTTATGAGAATTTGGATTATTCCTCTTAATACGATTGACGTTTTAAGAAGGAACTACAAATCTTAACACATAACATGGGCCAAGGGGAGAGTTTGTTTGAGTTTGGCAAACATGATTCTTATTTGGAGGCACAAAGTATGATTAAGCCCAGACTCAAAAAGGGTGGGGAGTGGTGGGGGTGCTATATTCACAACCTAAAATCAATGTATGTGCCTGTTTTATCACTTTCATCATTCATAATCAGGGCTACGAGATGTTGACATTTCAGTGAAAATAGTTTTTTCGATTCAACCAAAGTGTTTTTTCTGCTAACAAGGAAACTGAACTAATGATGACAGGCATGCATTTTAATCATAGAATATCAAGATAACTGGTTCCTTTAATCTGGTAAGAAATTTTGGTTTTTCGAGATAAGGAGTGAGTGGTTTTTGCTGACCTTAAATTTCAAACCAGTTAAAGATGAAAGCATTAACTAACATATATCTTAATTACTGAATTATACAAGTGGGCGGCTTGTATGGTACCAATTGCTTAAACTGTTTAATCTTTTCCAGCAAACTCATTAATGAAAGGTTTACTTTCTGATTGTCTATTTCAGGCACTTGGTATGTGGACATGCCTGACATTTGAACTAACTGTTAGGCAAGCAAGTGCACTTGGACAAGAAAATTAGAATTCTTACAATGGCAATTATAATAATTTCTTGAATAAATAGCATTTTGTTGACCGTAATTGTCCGTGGCTGGTGGTAGGTTCAAACATTTAATGAATTCAATTCTGAAAATTTGAATTTATTGAAATTCCTCAGGAGAAATTACATATTCTGCACGATCAAAAGTGGGATGTTAGTTTAAGGTTCTTGGGCCAAGAACTCAAGTTCGAGTAGGAATGTTAAATAGATCGAACGACTCGGCTCATCATGCGAGCCGGTTCACACTTGCGTGTGAGATGAGTCGAGTTCAAGCTGGCTTGCTACATCAATGTGGAGATTATGCTCACGTGTTGCTCGCTACATTTTAAAAAAAGAAAAAAAAAAATTTGAACTGAAAATCACACTTTCACTCCTCGAATTACAATGAAGACGTAAGAAAATTATATATTTTATCAAAATAATTATTTAATGATAAGGAAGAGGTAAACGTAAAAATTATATTTTGTCGAAAGCATTATAAAATTGTAAAAATCTTCCTTCTTTATTCAAACTTGGGATTGATTAAAATACGTAGGTGAAGTAAAAATTGTACACAATGAATAATTCATATACAATATTTTAAAAATAAAATAAATGCAATATAATATAATGATGATTAAAATACGATACGTACTTACTATTTACATTAATAGTCTATAGTTGCACATCTAAAAAGATACCGAAAGACTACATTCATCTTCTTGAAGCCATTAACTCATATTAGGGGTGTAAATCAACCAGGACGAGCAGGCTCGTGAGCTGAAAAATTGTGGCTGGGTGCCGACCGAACAATAACCGGCACGAGCTTTTTTTAGTTTTTAATTTTAATTAAAATTTTAAAAAAATGGTTTTCGGGCTACTACCTAAAGCAGACGACGGCTGCCGAGCAGCCAGCAGGTATGCTTGTGAACGCTTAACATAAAAATTATACAAATATTCTACTTGTACAATACCGGTTCACAACGTTGGTTGACAACACTCTCACAGTGGCGGGTCTCATTGTGTTTAAAAAAAAAAAAAAATTATCACCCCACCCACCCAATGTGTGAGAGGTTGTCGACCGATGTTGTACGTCTAGTACCTCTCAAAATTATATTCACCCGACTAGAATAAAAGAAAAGTTAAAGTTGCGGATGTCCTAAAGCATTATTGTATCATCAAGATATAATGCTACAAAATATATGTACTAATTACTGTGAAGATAACACGTAGCATCAAACGATAAAGAAATACTATTTCCATAGTTTTGAATGAATAGATTTAATTCTTTCTTTTTTAACGTAGGAATCCATAGTCGCTACTCGTGAGTGTGCACTTGGTAAACTTCGCTGCAAAATTAGAAGAGTAATAGTTTCAAGATTATACTTCTAAAGAGTTGAGAATGAAATATTAGAGGACGTTGAAAGTTAAATGTAAAGAAAATCAATTTTTAAGCAATCCCAATTTATTGATTCGAAATTGAACCAAAAAAAAGAAAAAAAAAACTTGGATTTGAAGTCAAAATGCGAATTTGATGAACCCGATGTATGGTTCCATCATTTTTGCATGGTTGCAACAACTCACTTAGGCAAGCTCGTAGGCTCGCCAAGGACGACTCATGAGTTAGCTAGCTAGCTCGCTCGATTTGTGAGCCAACTCGTGCAATGTTAGTCGCTAACACGAATAATTTGCTGCTCAACTTGCTAATGCAACGAGCCTACTTGCTTGTCGCACTTATGACTCTTAACCTCAACCAAACATAACGACTTTGGACTCAACCTAGGCATCACAATTTAATGTTTGAATGCAATAATAGAGTCTGTTCTTTGACCACTAGCCACTGCCTGAGTCCATGGGTGGTAGGGGTCTGCCAAACAAGGTAGGTTCTAATAGAATATTTTTAAAAAATATGATATGAAGACTTTTCATAGGACATGCATGTGGCATAATTGCATGCATTTAATCACATGCTTAAGAGATAATTATTGTAGATGAGTCATTCCTCTTATGAGTTTGCTGGCTATAAACATGTGTTGTAAGTTGCTTTCAACTGACAGTTTCAGACCTCTTATGTTCTGTCTTTTGTTTGCTTTTTTCTGAATGTTCATTTTCAATTAATAGTGTTGGCTTTATTGATGGAACTATTTTTTCTACAAAAACTCCCTATTTGTTCAATGCTTAAAGACATTGGTGATCACTTGTCAACACATCTCTCAACTTATAACTTGTGAAAAAAAGGGCTTATGAATGATTAGATTGGATTAAGGTTTAGTTTGGATTGAATTTAATTATTTTATGACATGAACTAATTTCATTATCTTATATATTACACGAGAAAAAAATAGATGATGAGTCTTTTTAAGAAGTCCTTGCCTAACTCGAGAAAAACGAGTCTTTGATGTGTAAGATCTTGAGTATAACATATTTTGATTAAATTTATTATAGATGAAGAAAAACTAGATGATGAGACTTGTAGAGTGAGACTTGCACAATATTTAGCTTGACACTTTGTATTATTACACCCTTCTCAATTTTGTGAATCGTAATATGCTTCTTTTGATGACCAAAATTCAAAAAATGTGTCGTTTTAGTCACTGAATTTCTTCTAGAATAAATTCATTAGTAGATGGCGTGTTCGGTAGAGATTAAAATCGAATTAAAATTGAAAAACTAGCCGTTATTGTTAACTTTTATTGGATGAGTGAAACCCAATAACGGCCATATTTTCAATTTTAATTGAATTTTAAGCACGACCGAACACGCCATCTACTAATGAATTTGATTATGCTTCACACGAAGAGGCTTACATGGCAAATTAAAAGGACACCAGTGCAAAAAAAAATTTGGTCGAAATCGATATCCACTAATAATAAAGTAAATGCGAAATTGAAAGAGTTAAAATGTATGGATGAGTACTATAAAATCAAAATCACATTCGAAAATAATTTTTCAACTTATTTATGTCATATACTCAAAGATCGTTTGCTACATACGAAAAAGGCACTAGACATCGCAATAAAGATCTTAGATTTACTAACTGATATGTGAATAGTAATTTTAAACAACTCCGTAAGTTTGGTGATCATTTATGCCATAAGAAAGAAGCTCTATAACTAAAATAACACAATTCGAAAGCTTGATAATTCAGAGAGTTTAAAATCCTTGTGCCCTAGCAACGGATCCTTAAAACGTATGAATTATTCATTTTGACATTCAATGCAAAATCTTGAACTTGAAGATGAGATTCCACAGCAACTTCTACTACTCGACAGACAACGACAACAATAATGAAGTTCTTAGGTAGAATTTCAACTATTACACAACTTTCGTAACTCATTTTAAATTGGATTGTACTATGTGTATATTACGATACACATAGCGGTGTCCATAATGGACACGTATGTCCCCCTATCATAATGTAAACATAGCATTTTTCTTTTAAATTATATTTTGCTTGTCACAAAGATTCTTAAATCAAATCATAGAAGTTATTTGATGGACCCCTATACATTAATGTTGATGTTGCATCGATATCTGGATTTAAAGAGAAACAAATATGGGAGAGATTTTATAGGAACGAAATCTTGAAATATATATTGGGATGAAATTGTTTCAATATTACTACCACAAAGCATGTCCCCTATGTTTACATTCATTATGCATACCAACAGACAGAGCCCTCAACTTGTTTTGATTCCATGGTCCCATTTAATTGTCACAAGAAGAAAATTATTATTATTTCTATTTTTATTACCATTATCATGTGGAAATCGTGAGGGTAATATGAATTATATATTATAAAAGATGAAATATTTATAAAGGATAGAAGAAGAGACAATTACCTTTTTTATTAGCTGTAAAATGCATATAATGTACATGTTATATTAGCTGTAAACCCTGAGTTTTAATATCACTCTACCACAAGAATTGATCGCTTACGATTCATATTAGATTATTCGATTCCTCCTCGTTAGTACAAAGTTTGAATTTGTGACCAATCTTCATTGCACACTTTTGCTCGACTGTACTACAAGTTCAACGTTGTACACGTCTCTATTAATAGTATTTGCTTATATCACAAACTACTACAAGTAAAATCTTATTAAAACAAACTACATGTTCGGATAAGAATTTATAAAGGGATATTGCAGTGGAGGTTTCAAACATTTTAAATATGTGCTAGATCACGCTCAAAGTTTTAAATCGTAGCAGTGGGGGTTCCAAACCTTTCAAAATTATGTAGTAGAAGGACCTCTAGATGTTTTCGACCAAAAATCTATTGGTTGACCAAGTTGATGTTTGACCATAATTTAACCAATCTTAAAAGAGGAAAAATAGTCTTCTAACCTTTAATTGATTTTAAAAGGTAAATTAGCATTGAAGGCCCCAAGCCTTTCAAAAATGCAGTGGATGTCCCCAAATATTTAATAAATGTGAGCCAAAAGGACTTTTAAAAATTTCCATCGAAAAATTTGTCAGTTGACTAGAAATATTAATCTTCTCTGATTCCCTCATCCTCCCAACCTTGCCCCTTAACCCATCCACGGAACAAACCTTCTCTAACTTGGCTGGTGAGTCTCACAATAGCCACCACACCCTTAGTTGCAGCCACTACCTCATTTCCTCCACCTGCGACCCCATTTTCCTCATCCCATCAACACCATTTACTCATGACTAGAGTAATTAAAGAACTTAAAATAAATAAATAAAGACATAAAATTTATTTTCAAAATCAATAATAGTTACGGTGGCGAACGATCCCCCACTTAGGTGGGTTAGAGATTAGTCGTTGAGGTTGGGTAAATTGGGGAAGATGAATATTTCTGATCAGAATACAATTTTTTGAACGAAAATTATAATAGTTCATTTCGATGAACAATTTTTTAAATGCTTGGAGCCTTCAATACAAATTTCCCTTTTTAAATTAATTAAAAGTTTCAAATTGATCAAATTGTGGTCAAACATTTAATTTTGATCAACTAATGAATTTTTAATGAAAATCGTCTAATTCGCATAATTTTGAAAGGTTTGGAACATTCGCTACTATGATTTACATGTTTGAGTGTAATATTAACATTTTTTAAAATATTTGGAACCTTCAGTGCAATTATTTTATTTATAAATAAGCAATAAATTTAGTCAAAATTATTTATAATTTTGCCAATATTATTATTTTCTATAAAATCAAATCAATGTCCCCGTTTGACACCCTTTAATTTCTCATTCTCTTTCTCATTCTCATTCTCATTCTTCATTTCAACCACATATTCTTCAATAAAATAATATTACACACAAATCAAAAACTTTTCATCACTTTTCCACCACACATTTCTTACATCAATCACTATTCTAAAAATTATTTCTACTAAAAATGGGTTTCAAAAAGGGGCTTACTCTCTCTCTCTCTCTCTCTCCATCACTCTTTACACGCACAAAACAGATGGAGTAAATTAATTAATTAAAGCAGTGCAGAGTTGAGTATTCCGTACCGTAAGANTACTAAAAATGGGTTTCAAAAAGGGGCTTACTCTCTCTCTCTCTCTCTCTCCATCACTCTTTACACGCACAAAACAGATGGAGTAAATTAATTAATTAAAGCAGTGCAGAGTTGAGTATTCCGTACCGTAAGAGTCAACGTCAGTGTCAGCCTTTCCACCAAACGCCAACCGACTATTTGCCACCCACCTTCCTCTTTCTTACTCGCCGTAAAATCCTTCCACGTGTCACTAATCTCAACCATCCGCCACTGGGAATGAGTTGATTAAAAAAAATAGTTATATTAACCCCACAATTTTTGTTTGAAAAATGCTTTTTGTACATAATTATTTACATAATATTTTACATGTTTATTTATACCATATTTGAATTGGAGTTTAACTCATCAATTTTTATTCATTGTATTAATTATTTCTTAACTTTTTTCTATCGAATTTTTATCTTCAACTTTCT
>CAIGRQ010306773.1:0-14177 GCA_903798375.1 Fraxinus sp. D2006-0159
TGTTGTATATCTTGTTTATTTAAAGGAATCAAATACATGCCGGTCTCTTAAGCCAGATAAACTCATTTTCTTTCTTAGTATATCGGAGCTATTAAAAAAAAAAGCTGACGCTCTTCCCGGACCTAGCTTCCGCAACTATGGCATCTAAAAATACCCCTCCCATCACATATAATGTCCGAAAAAACACGTTTATCTGTTTCAGAGGGGCCTAATTATTTTAGATGGCTCTCGAGCCATATATCAGGAGTCACAATCTCAAGGGCTTTGTGGATAGTTCTATACCTACCCAAAAAGATTCTAATGGCTCTGAGAATCCTAAATACACAATTGGTACCGTGGATATCAAGGTCTGTTTAACATTATTCTTAGAAATTTAAATCAAAATCTCTTACTCCTTACCTATGGTCTCAAAACAACTGTTACGCCTTGAAAAACTAGAATCCACAAAGGGGCCCAATTAATCCACGTGGCAAACAGTTCGGGAGGCCCATACCTCGCGTTGGCATAGAACAGCCCAGCCACATGCACCCGAACTGACCCAGGTGGCAGGCAATATGATCCAGATGCGAGCGACCTGCCTCTCCCATACGAAACACCTGGACAGACCCCTTGGTAGGCAGATTCATTGACAATCACCCGGACGAGGCAGTGGCGAGATCTTAAACAAATTTATACCATGTGAGTTGATAAGACAACTCACTGCCACTGTTGCCGCCACCATCCTACTTGGTCAAATCTTCGGGTACATGCTAGGCCTTATGGACACAAAAAAGGGTAATAGCATTTAAGGTTGGGATTGATTGATGTATATGACAAAAAAGGGAAGTTATTTGGATTGAACCACATGTACTATCATCTCAATTCATTTTGCCCAGGTATAAAAGCTCACACTTAGTGTCATTGAGGGGTAATGCAAGTTTAGACTCTCAAAGTTATATTCTAGCTACACACATTTTTAATTACCGACTCCCAATTCGACCCTCTTTTTATTTCTTGAAGGCTCACGTTCAATGCTCTCACACCTTAAACTATTTCCCTAACTAACTTAACTGTCGAAGTGTGCGCGACCAACTCCATCCCTTCCGCAGAAGGTCACGTGTGGCTAACGATTCATCCAATTGTGCAGGAAATCAGCTTGCGTAGACGTGAGAGGCCTTGAAATTTGTTGGCCACATCCTTGGTACGTTTTTTGGGTCAACAGATTGGCGTCGTCTCTGGGAACCTTCAACACCATAACCACGAACATCCTTGTAGTAAAAGCCGTTTGAAATAAAAGACTTGGAAAAAGGTTTGGTTCTTGAAGAAAGAACTACCGTAAAGAAGGAGCATCTTAAACACTTACTTTTAGCTCAAAGTCAATACTAGCGATGAGTTCCTGTCACCACGGATCACAAAATAGAAATAGGCAACAAGAGACTTCTGAAGAAGAGGTCATCCGCACAAATGTGAACATACATCATCCCTATCACCAACATAGGCGATGCGGTATCATAGCACGCTTAGACAGAGAAGTAGGGAAAATGGCCACGAATATGAGAAACATGGGCCAACAGAATGTTGCAGGCTGCAGCAGTTACTCATATAGATGTACCAACGATCAGGGTATCAGGCACCTCAGTATAGAGCTTTTCCCTATGAGAATGAGGAGAACGACACAACAGCATATCCCAAGCTCATGGGAGGAACATTAGCCCAGCAGAAAGGGAGGTGTAAGTAGACACCACTAGCTACGTTATAAGCTGACCCGACGATAACATGCCGCAGGAGGGGAACTTTCCACTAGAATACACTCAAGAGCATGAACCTCAAAAGTCCAACAACATTTTTGACCGAACCGGACCCTCAAGGCTTACAAATAGTTCCCATCAACCACCCCCTGTTCAAAGAAGACAATATAATGAATATAAACCTCATGGGATTCTATCTCTACCTAGAAATAAGCGAGAGAGAAGAGACGAGGCGAACTTGAGAAATCAAGCAGAAACATCACAACCCCTTCGTAATCAAGCGAAGGAGAATGATTTTGATGGTCCATGCAGATCATTTGAACTGGATGATGATGACGATGAAAAGTACCATTCTCCTAAGAGTTGAGAAGTGTCCCAAGTTCCTAGTCACTTTGTGTCCCCGAAGATACCCAAATACGAAGGAAAAGGTGATCCGGCAAACACCTCAACAATTACAAGACCCACATGTCTCTACGAGAAGCCTTGTCGGCGCTAAAGGTAGAGCATTTTATCTCACGCTAACCAGGGCTGCAGAAATTTGGTAACCACATCCCAATTGGTAGCATTTGGAGTTGACCGGACCTTAAAAAAGACTTTTTATTTAGTAAAGAAGGGGAAGCCCCCATCCAAAGGCTGCAAGACATGAGGCAGCAGGTAGTTGAAACCTTGAAAAGCTACTTGGCTCGCTTCATAGACGAGATGACCTATTGCGAGCATGTTACAGATAGAGAGACCCTTTTTTGCTCTAAAAGGGGGCCTCAACATGAACGCTTTATTCTGGAGAGACATGAGAAACAATGCCAAGGTAGAAATGACGAGATGCAAAATTGTTAATGAGGAGCTGATTGATCACCGCAATAGAACCTCACTAGGACACCCACTACCTCAAAGATAGCGGATAGGCCATGTATCCCACTTGGTAGACCAACAATGGACCCAAGCGGGACACACGATAGCCCCCACATTAGGCCAAGCATTGGCCACAACTACGCTAAATGCAGTACCCTATTTGGCGTATAAAGAAGTTGGACCTGAGACACAAAGGTAGCCGAATTCGTTTAAAGGAAGAGGTAGATGGAGAAATAGGGAGCCTCGGGACATACAATACTACATCTACCATCGAACTAATAGCCATAGCACTAAGAATTTCTTGTTAAGGTCGTATTATGGAGAACCAATAGGCCCCCACATTGAGAGAATAAATACCCATCAGACGCAAATGAACGCACCTCAACTGAGGTGAGAGAGAGAACCTAGACATAACGAGGTCGTAACATCCATACATCATCTCTGCATTAAAATTCCCTACTGAGAAAGAAATCGCTATGGTGCGAGGAGACCAAATAGGCTCAGGGGAATGCTACCTTAGCTCATTGAGAAAATTCGAGCTCCGTAATGTAAATATGGTCCTAATGGAAGCTGAAATGGTTGACGCACCTGAAAAAGGTCCTACCCCTGAACAAGGGAAAGACGACAACATGATAGACGCCCCTGAAGAGTGGACCTTTGATGTGGATTTAGACCACAGGGTCACATGATCAAACTCACAGAAGACCTCGGTAGAGGAGCTTGAATCCTTCACTGTGAACTTACATGACCCCACAAGAGAGTTGCAAATAGGGAATGAGCTCGAGTCAGAAGAGATGACCGAGCTTAAGAACTTCCTACTCAACAACTTGAACATATTTGCATGGAGACACGAAGACATGGTGGGGGTGTTCATTGACCCTAAAACCAGCTGCCACTGACTTAATGTGGACCCAAAGTTTACTCCTCATAGGTAAAAAAGGAAAGCCTTGAACCCGGAGAGAAAGCTTATATCTAATGGGTTCGTCATGGAGACAGTATACCTTTAAGTGGATATTCAATCCAGTGGTAAGTGGAGAGTTTGCATAGACTTTTCAAACCTCAACCAAGCTTACCCAAAGGACAATTTTTCGCTTCCAAGGATCGACCAACTAGTTGACTCTATTGCAGGGCACAAGCTCTTTAATTTCATGGATGCATACTCAGGGTACAACCAGATCTCCATGCACCCAACAGATGAGGAAAACACCTCGTTCATCACTGATAGAGGCCTCTACTACTACAAAGTCATACCGTTTGGTTTGAAAAATGCTGGCGCAACCTATCAACGGCTAGTCAACAGAATGTTTTCCAACCTTGTAGGAAAAACAATGGAGGTATATGTCGACGACATGCTTGTAAAGAGCCTCAAGTCTGCAGATCACATTGAACACTTGGAAGCTACCTTCAAGATCTTGAGGGAGTACCAGATGAAGCTGAGCCCATTGAAATGTGCTTTTGGTGTCGCTTCGGGGAAACTTCTTAGGTTATATTGTTAACCAGTAAGACATTGAGGCGAACCCCGAGAAAATTAAGGCCTTATTAGATAGGAAATCCCCCAGTAAGCACAAGGAGGTACAATGTCTGATAGGGCGCCTATCAACACTAAATCACTTCATCTCCAAAGTTACAGATAGATGCCTCACTTTCTTTAAAATCTTGACGGGAAGGAAGAGGTTCCAATGGAGCGAAAAATGTGAATAGGCTTTCCAAGCCATGAAGAACCACTTGGACCAAGCTCCCCTTCTCTCAAAGCCCAAGGAGTGAAAAATATTGCTACTGTATTTGGTCATAAGAGCCGAAGCTATAAGTTCAGTACTTGTAAGAGAGGAAGGCGACACTCAGTTACTCGTCTACTACTGGAGCTGAAACATGTTACACTGACATGGAAAAGCAACATTATAATCGCGTCCAGAAAGCTGAGGCTCTACTTTCAAGTCCATAGCATACGCGAGTTGACAAGTCTCCCCTTCAAGCAAGTGCTCCAGAAGACAGACGCATCAGGGAGGTTGATGAAATGGGCTGTAAAATTAAGCGAATTTGACATTTTATATCGAACAAGAACCTCAATGAAGGGGCAAGCAGTGTTAGATTTCATAACTAAATTCAATGAGTCAACAAACGTCAATGTAGTAATGGAACCGACAGATCCCCCAGCCTGGAAATTGTTTGTTGATGGATCCTCCAGAGAAGCGGGGTTAGGGATGGCATACTGCTAGAGAGCCCAGAGGGCCACAAGCTTAATTGTGTAGTAATGTTTAGCTTTAAAACCTCTAATAATGCAGTTGAGTATGAGGCGTTTCTTGCAGGCCTCAGATTGACCAAAGAAATGCAGGTCAAAGAGGCCCACAATCTCAGATGAAAGGTTGTCCACTATATGCTCCAGGACGAAGTACTTTACAAGAAAGACTTTTCGTCCCCCTTTTACGGTGTACTAAAGGAGAAGAGGCTAATTACGTTTTACGGGAAATCCACGAAAGAATATGTGGCAACCACACGGGAGCTCGGCATTGGCTCATAAAGTACTAAAGCAGGAATACTATTGACCAACTTTGAAAAAAACAAGCTGTACAATTCGTGAGAAAGTGTGACAAGTGTCAGCACTTCTCCTCCATTCAAAGACAACCGTCTCAAGAGTTGATCGTGGTATCCAGCCCCTTTGCCGTTCGCCAAATAAGGGGTCGATCTAATAAGCCATATTCCAAAAGGAAAGAGAAGCACGAGCTATGCAATTGTCGCCATTGAGTACTCACTAAGTGGATCGAAGCAGAACCATTGGCAAAAATAACTGAGGCAAACCCTTTTAAATTCATATGGAAGAACATTGTATGCCGGTTCGAGATCCCCCACTCAATTGTCACATGCAAAAGGCGATAATTTGACAACAAAAGCTTAGAGACTTGTACGACGAATTGGGCATTAAAAATATTTCTCCTCTCCTCACCTCCCCCAGGCAAATGGCTAAGTTGAGTCAGTGAACAAGATTATAAAGCACCTTTTGAAAAAGAAGCTTGATGCATCGAAAGGGACGTGAGTGGATGAGCTCCCCCATGTGTTGTGGGTGATTTGCACCACCAATCAAACTACAACAAGAAAGACCACATTCTCTATGGTAAATGGGACCGAAGCCATGAGCCTAGTCGAAGTAGGTCTTCCTTCTCCCCGTTGCCTATAGTTCAACGAAGTTTCCAATGATGAGATACGACGATGCGAGCTCGATTTCCTTGAAGATAGGAGAAATGATTCACAAATTAAATTTGCCTCCTATCAAAGGAAAATGAAAAAATACTACAACACCAAGGTTAAAAAGAAATCGTTCAGGAGAGATGATATCGTGCTCAAAAGGGTTTTTTCTATCCTCTAAAGAGCCTGGTGTTGGCACGCTGGGTTTGAATTGGGAAGGTCCTTATCGCATATCATGCGACGTTTGGCTAGGAACCTTCTTAATTGAGAGCTTGGATGGGAAAGTACAACCCCACCATTGGAATGTTGAACATCTAATAATGTACTACAAGTAAGGTCCTAATCGTTGCTTATGTACCTTTTTGTGATTAATGCATGTACCCTTTGTCTTTAACATGACAAGCTCATATGTTAGGTATGACAAGTTCGAGTAATTATGGTGAGCCCATTGTTATTAAAGTATGATTAATTATGGCGAGCCCATAAACATTAAAAGTTTGAAAGACTGACTAATTATGGCGAGCCCGAAGTCATTAAAGTCTGAGTAATTATGCAGAACCCACAGTTATTAAAGTATGATTAATTATGACGAGCCCATAAGGATTACAAGTTTAAAAGATTGGCTAATTATGGCGAGCCCGAGCCTGAAGTCACTGAAGTCTGAGTAATTATGACGAGCCCATAGTTATTAAATTATGATTAATTATGGCGAGTCCATAAATAAAGATTAAAAGTTTGAAAGACTGACTAATTATGGCGAGCCCGAAATCTTTAAAGTCTGATTAATTATGACGAGCACATATTGCCTCAGATGAAATAGTGGTGACAAGCTCACATTGTTATTAACTATGACAAGCTCGTATATTGAGTTCAATTTAACTAACTAAATATGACAAGCTCATAGTTGTCAAATCAAAATATGGCAAACCCACAATGAATTCGACATATGTTGCAAGCATCATCACTGATTAAATATGGCAAACTCATACATCTCGATTATTTATTAAGATCCATACATCTCATCAACGACTGATATTCAATGACTAGTCCATTAGTTAAATACGACGAAGTTCGTACACCATTTTTACCCGTTAAGGTTAGCTATGGCGAAGCCATAAACTGGGCGTGAACGCGGTTCGGTTTGGGCGATTTGTGCCATATTTTCAACTCAAACCTTTCATATGGTTTGAAATTTTTTTCAAACCAAATCAAATCATAATTTGCGGGTTGGTTTGGTTTTAATCCTCGATTTACCTATCGACATTATAATAATATATTTAAAATAAGTTAACATATAAGTTTAAATGAGAACTAATAATGTTAAATGTTAAATTATATTCATTTTTCTCACGAATCCCGTGAATAAATTATTTTCAAAGCTGGTTGCTAAAAGATGTTAATAGAACGAATATATATTTCTTCATTTTTATTTCTTGTTTCTTGTTTTCCTTTCATATTGTCATATAGCGGTAGGTAAAGATAGAATTACATTCTGCTATAATAGTTTGGTTAAAACTCCTTTCGTCCTACTTGTGAGATGAAAAACAAGGATTGGACATGATATGTTTAAATGTACAAAGAATGATAGAGTTTATGTTTATTGAAAATTGACATTTTATTCTCTAACGACTTTACAAAAGAATGTAGTAATACTAGTTAGAGAACTTTAACATTTTCACACAATAAATATGCTTTATCCTTCATTCTTTCTAAACGACAAACAAGTTCATTAATCACCTAGGCACACAAAAAGTCATTTTTTAAATCCAAACCACAACTCACAAGTGTATAATAAGTTCAAAAAAAAAACTTCAAATAAAAATAAAAACAATGAAAAAAATGACTTGAATGGGAATTTAAGACTTATCAAGAGAAAAGAGAGAAATTGATGATTCAGACAGAAATTAGTAGACTATCAAGCAAAAAGCGACTAGGGTTTTACGATTGGGAATCACATTTTGTTCGACAGTGACAAGCAAGAGTTAAATGTTTGAGAAATGAGAGTTTAGGTTAGGGCTTCTGAAGTTGTGGGCATAATATGATGTCGTAGTTTTGTTGTATTATGATTTGGATTGTTGAAAATAAATGCTTTTTTCTTTCATATGATTTGGGAATAATTTTAGCTTAGATTAGATATCGGATCACGATGTGTGTTGTGGATTTATAAACCATCGAACAATAATGATGAACTTAATTTACTTTATATAATTATTTTAATGGGTAGGTTGTAATTTGTATTGCTAAATTGATATTTTTCTAAAAAGTAAAGACTTTAAAATTTGTAAGTTAATAAAATTAAATTTTAATTAAAAAATGGTTCAGTTTGGGTTTATGTGATTTTTGAAAATTGAAATCTAAATCAAACAATTTTGAAACGATTTGGTTCGGTTTGAAGGAAAAAAAACTGCAGGTCCACGTGGACCCAAACCAATGTTTCAAACTACCTGTTTCGGTTCAGTTTCCGATTTCGCAATTTTTTTGTGCAGCCCTACCATAAACCATTAAACACAGCGACATTTTTTGAAGATCAGCTTGTTAAGATTGGCGAGCTCATATTCCTTAATCAAATTGAGAGTTGAAAAAACTCGTTCACTTAATCAAATCAAATCAAATTCATTAAAAGGAGAAAGGGGAACTATTACATAGGTGCTACAAAAATAGAAGCCTATTCTAAAAAGCAGCAGTGTCATCCTGCTGAAGCTCTTCAGAAGCATCTACTTCTTCCATCGAGTCTTCGATTTCGTTAGCAGGAGTGGATGGCTCAGCAGACATAATCTCTCCCTTTAGGGCAGCCAAATCCAATTGAGGATGTAGCTCAGTAAGCCTCGCAAACACTTTTTTTTGTATGCGACTCCCCGCTAGTATATGCCGATGCCATCATACTCGGCTGTCTCATGGAAGTGAGAGACGTATTCGTTCACTGTTGCTGCCCCTGCCCACTTAATTGCTGCTTCAAATTAGCCACCTCAGCAGTCAGCTCTTCGACTTAAGCTTTCAGCTCCCCCTTATCTTTGTTGTCCATCTCTAAAGCTGACGAAGCAAATTTTCGCAAATTATCAGAGTTCTTTACCCGCTTCGTCAGAGCATTAACTTCGGCTTTGCAGAGGTGGACTTCCTTCTTTAACTCATCATTTTCCTACACAATTGCGTCCACTCTCGACTCCGCCTTGGCTGCTTCATCTTGGAGGCGTCCATGGCTTCATTGGCTGAAGACACCTCGGTCCTGCCCTATTTGTTGCCACTTTAGCATTCTCTGCCTTGGAGAGGTATTTCTTATTGAGGTCCTATAGTCGCCTCAGTTCCATTTGGACATTTAAGAAGAATCCTTGAGAGCGTGCCTATGGGGCGAAACCTACCTCCACTATGTCTACCGCATCACAGGTCTCAGCATATGAAGAATACTTATCAGTCTAATAATTCTGGTGGACCCTCATGACCCCTTGGACCTTGACAGGGAACATCTCCATCACGATGGATGTAATCTCGTCAAACCTTCCCCCCAAGAAGTTCTAAGCTTTTCCTTCAGAAGGGGCACTTCTGGCCTCCTTGCCCCGTCTCTTCCTCACCAAATTAACCCCTTACACATCCACATCTTCGACCTCTACAATCTTTACGGAGGAAATGGGTTCGACATGGACGGGATGGTGAAACGACTCCCCAATGGTGATTTGGCGTTTAGGTGGAGGTTCAGGGCCGGTGTTTGATAACACCAACTTCCTCTTAGGAGGCCTCTCCAAGGAAGTCCCCACTTCCTTCCCCTTCCCCTTCTCTTCTCCCTTTTCCTTTATCCTCTTCTTCTTCAGAGGAGGTGGTTCATTTTGGAGAGACGGGCCAGCTCATCCCACTGGTTCTTATAAGTAGACGACCCGCTATTTCAGGGCTTCTTTTTCTGAGCCTCCCCTAGCTCCTCAGTTGGAGCAAATTGGGCTTCACGTACTCCTTGTCGTGTTGCCCTAATATTAGAAGGTACATTTAAGAAAATTGTGGAAGAAAGTGGTTGACGAGCAAAGAAGTGAACCATCCCATTTTACCTTTTGTTGACATCAGTTGGTGTGTGACGAAGAGGTTTTGCTTGTCGATGACGTTCTTGAAGTAGGAAGTTCGTATATTGCCCGGATGATGGCCTATTCGGATGGCTCGAGCTCAAACTGGTTAACTGCAGCTACATAAAGCTTGAGTTGGATAAAAAATGAGAGAATCTAATGTATTAAAGAAATAGCACACTAAAAGAAAGCTCAACTCACTAGTGGCATTGGGTCGGTATGGTGATAGCTGGGACCACATCTCTTTCCATTTTCTACCGCAACCACTAACCCAAAACCAGGATGACTTCCAATTCTTGATGGAGGTTGGGGTCCTCCAAATGAAAGGAGAGTGTGGGCCCCAGGGTTCATGCAGTACCACCCCTTACAATCACTCTCCCCACTAGAGGTCCGAGGTTGAAAGAGGGTTTGGAAGACATGTGAGGACATATTCTCACCAAGAGTGACATCCTTCCAAAGAAGAAAGACCCCTGCTAACTAGCTCCATGAATTTGGCACTAATTGGGTGGGGCTAGGTTACATTGTTTAAGTATATACCTAAAAAAAGGATGTAGGGGTGGTTTCATCCCCCCACCCAAGATTGTCTCACTCACTGCTACACACCCTTCCCTAGGGAAACAATTCTTTTTCGCAGTGGTCGGCACCGACATCTCGATATTGTCTGGGATTCTAAATCTCTCCCTGAAACCCTCGAGCTCACTTTCCTTTATATCTATTGGCTACAATGAGGCCCCCATCTAATGCTATAGTCTATAGGACCCTCTTGCATCATCCATACGCTATGAGGGTCCCCATCGCCTCCATGATCCATTTAGTTGGAATCACTGGTGGAATGCTCGCCTCGACGCAAATTAACGCCATATTTATCCCTAGAAGACCCCTCAGCCACATTGTTTTTTGAACAAAAAGTCATTTGACTCAACAGCTTAAAGAAATGCCTCGATAGTAATAGATACTTACACAAACTTTAAAACACATGATCCAGAATGCTTTGAAATGAGAAAGAACGGAGTTGATCGCCGAAGACAATAGAAAAATGCTAAGGTAAGTGGGAATATTTTCAGCATTCAAGGTTTGTAATTTTCACAAAGTGAAAAAAAGGGGAAAAAGTAGAGTTTCAACCTTTTATATATGCGTAGTGAATGAACCCTCATCGTTGGATCTTTCTCCGCTTTAATCTGGGCCCTCCACATTTGGTCTCATCTATTAAGTTAAAATCAAGGGTACTTGCTAAAAATTCAAATCAAGGGCCCGATGAAGTCGTGTTGTACACGTACTTTAGATTTGCGTAAGCCTTGCCAGATGTGAAACATCATCATCGTTGCGTATTAATTGTGAACATAGTCGAACCTTGGAAATTGCCAAACTACTCAAATGTTTTCTGTGGAGAATCAGCGTCTTTCAAATTATTAGAGCACGCCACCTTGGAGGCTTCAATTATCAAAGAGGCTCAACGTCTACTCTAAGGGCCTCGCCTCGTATCACTCAGCCTCATCTCAAGCTTCAGTTATTAAAGAGGCTCGACACCCAATCCAAAGTTTTTCTGCCAACTCGAAAGTCCATGCATTATATGAATAATCATACTTGGACTTCGGGGAGTATTGTTATGCCTTGAAAATCTAGAACCCACAAAGGGGCCCAATTAATACACGTGGCAAACAGTTCGGGGGGCCTATACCTTGCGTTGGCATATAATGCCTAGCTATATGCAAGCGAACTGACCAAGGTGGTAGGTGAACCCTATTCGATGCGAGTGACCCACCTCTCCCACACGAAACACCTGGACGGACCCTCTGGTAAGTAGACTTTGTTGACAATCACTCGAACGAGGCATTTGCGAAAGATCTTAAACGGATTTCATACCATGTGAGTTGATAAGACAACTCATTGCCACTATCGTCGCCATCCTACTTGGCCAAATCGTAGGGTACAAGCTATGCCTTATGGACACAAAAATGGTAATAGCATTTAAGGTTGGATTGATTGATGTATATGACAAGAAAGGAAAGTCATTTGGATTGAATCATGTGTACTATCATCCAATGGATTCCATTCACTTTACCTAGGTATAAAAGCTCATACTTAGTGCCTTTAAGGGGTAATGGAAGTTTAGACTCTCAAAGTTATATTCTAGCTACACACATTTTTAATTACTAACTCCCAAGCTGACCCCCTTTTTATTTCTTGGAGGCTCACGTTCAAAGCTCTCCTACACCTAAACTATTTTCACAACTGATTTGACCATCGAAGTGCGCACAGCCAACTCTATCCCTTCCGGGGAAGGTCACGTGTGGCTAATGGTTCATCCAAGTGTGCATGAAATCAGCTTGCGTGGACGTGAGAGGCCTTGGGATTTGTTGGCCACATCCTTGCTACGTTTTTTGGGGTCAACAACATCCAAATTAGTTTGAAATACTTAGCAGAACCATTTCACTAGTCAATCTAGCTCCATGATTGCTAATATCAAGCGAGAACTACAGACTTTATCTCAAAGGTCTCCCTCTTGTGACTTTATTGACCAAGCAAAAATCTTGGCAAATCATCTTTCTATTGCTGGAAAATATGTCTATGATGAGGACTTCATCAGCTATATCATTGTAGGGTTGCAGCCTGGCTATATGACATATATTACCTCTACAACTTAACTTCGCGTACTTGAGATTTTACTTTTGAAGATTTTCATGCAGAGCTCCTTAGCCATGAAGCACAAATTGAGAACCAAAAGAATGCTGTGTTCTCCACATCTATGACATTTGCTTTTAAAGCCTTCAAACTCAAATGAGAGCCCAAAGAGACAAAAATCCAACAGTAACACTTATTTGGCTTCTCCAAGCGTTCTTCAAACAACATATAATACCTCTGGTATTTTATCTCGTCCCACAATAACATCAACTAGCCATCCCAAGTGTCAAATTTGTGACAAAATGGGACACATTGCACTTGATTGTTATGAACCTTTCAATTATGCTTACCAAGGACCAGGTAGCTACTAACTAGTGCAGCCCACGAACATCAAGTTGGGCTTGGATAAGAGTTTCTTTACTGGATACCGTATTTGCAGCTTAAATATCGTATATGTAAGGCTTATCGAATATGCAACAATTACCGTATAAACAGTTATTACCGTATATGCACAAATAATCGTATATGACAGAGTTACCGTATGTGCAGAATGAACACCAATTTTACACACTTAATTTTTGAATTTACAGTTTAAATTAGATAAATAACAAATCCAATGATTTGTTAATTACATAAGCAATAACAGAAAAAAAGTAGTAATGTTAACACAAATTAAATAGTAAACTTTTAACCCGAGGCCTGTGTTACATACAATTTTCTTAAAACA
Organism: Fraxinus sp. D2006-0159; assembly: GCA_903798375.1. Classification (NCBI taxonomy): domain Eukaryota; kingdom Viridiplantae; phylum Streptophyta; class Magnoliopsida; order Lamiales; family Oleaceae; genus Fraxinus; species Fraxinus sp. D2006-0159. The sequence continues at coordinate 13,149 of CAIGRQ010306773.1, forward strand.
GATTCGCCTCCTCACCGTACGTGCTTGAGGTGTAAATTGAGCGTCTGCTTCCCAGGATACAACTGAAGAACGGTAGAATTTGAGCACCATAGATTTTACTCCGGCGAACTGAGTTAGTGCCCTAACAATATCACCACTAAGACTGAAATAAAAAATAGAAAACGAAGACAAACTATAACTGTATGCAGATGAAGTTGCAGATGAAATTCAGTGTTGAAAAGAGGAAAAACGAGACATATATATACTAGCTCTTGAGAAAGTAACTTGCCCATTCACATAATGACAATTACTGTAGGAGTTTCAGAAAATGAAAAGTCATTTGGAAAAATAAAGACGTAGTAAAACGTGGACACCCCCAAGGGACCAATTTTGCTCCTTTCGGTCCGACATTTGTATACGCAGGTCGCGCCCACACACAAGTTTAAGGTCCGAAACCCATTTCGGTCCTTGATTTGCACCCCCCCTGCGCGCACGTGGAGAGAGAGCCTCTATGCTACACATGATTACACTATTCAAAAGTGTAATTNTTTTTGGTCAATCCGGTCCGACATTCGTGTACGCAGGTCGCGCCCGCACACAAGTTCAAGGTTCGAAGCCTTTTCGGTCCGCGATTTGCACCCCCCCTGCGCGCACGTGGAGAGAGAGCCTCTATGCTACACATGATTACACTATTCAAAAGTGTAATTCTTTATAAAGTGGTTTTATTTTTCATCCACTTCCTATGTGGGACAAACACACCTTTTTATTTTTCCCACCAATATAAACTCCTTTTAAGTAGCACACTTTGAGCTTCAATTTCTCATTCACCCGAGCATCAATTTTGGCATGTAAATATATGATTTTGATGTACTCACAGAGGAAAACACAAATCAACCTTGATTTTTCAAAATAGCCAAATGGGCCCCACTCAAAAATCATGCCAAAGTCAGCCAAAATCTTATTTTTTTTTCAACAATTCCCCACATGAATGAAATTGGGAGCGACACATGAATGTGACATAAAAGACCTGGTGATAAAGTTCAACGGTTG
>CAIGRQ010306837.1:0-10599 GCA_903798375.1 Fraxinus sp. D2006-0159
GAAATCTATAAATACTCCTGTTTAAAAAGAGAAAAAGTATACTAATTCAAATATCTCCCTCTCAGATAGTCATTTCTACTATTTTTCCGATTGAACATCAAAATCAATGAGTTTGGAAGGCGAAAATCATGGTTAGGTGATAGGAATTTGTTTATCAAATTTGGATTGTCAATGGGAATCAAATAAATATGAATCAAATTGTGGTATTGTAGCATTAATTGATGATGTTAATTGCCATAGAATCCTTTGTTTCTCCAATTTTTGGTATGATGAGTTGGATTGATTGTATTCCATTATATTTGTCAGCACAATTTGTGGTTATTTAAATTAATGAAGTTATAGATTTTATCAAAAAAACAAATAAAAAATTAAAAATTAAAAAAATGAATGCAAATAGTTTGGAACTACATATATTGTGATCAAAATGTTTGAAATGATGAGGAATGAGACTTGACAATATCAAACATCTGAACAAAATTTCAGAATCTTTTGCTGGAAGTCTTTGCGGTGTAACAGAAAATGGATCCAGTAATTTCAGAAACTCTAAAGATTTCTTGTGAAATTTTGTTACGACAATTAGGAATAACTTCTGTTCATGAAGTGGAGGAACGAATTCAGCATGTACAAGCAATTCTAAGGCTGTGGCTTTCTGTATTAAAAGATCTAGATGCGAGAAAAAGCAAGGATTCACATGTATATGACCTGGAAAGAGACATCAGAGACCTTGTTTGTAGACTTCAGGATATCCTTGAAACTTATTCCCATATTATCCAACCCAGAAGAGGCAGGAGCATAAGAAATTATCTTAGAAAAATTGTTTGGTCCACTGATGTTTCCCATTCCTTCCCGATGGTTTATTTAGAGGTTAAAGAAATTGATGCACGGATAACGAGCACCTACGATGTACTTGAGAGTTTAAATGTATTGACAGTCACTAATATAGAGGAAGAAAGATCTCACTCAGTGAATGAGAATCGAGAACCTGAGAACCGACAGAACTTCAGGTATCGCAAGACTCTCTCTCGAGAAGAGCATATTGTTGGGATGAAGGACGAGCTTACAACTCTAAAATCTATTCTGGTTGATGGTGAACACCGAGTTATTTGTATATATGGCATGGATGGCATAGGTAAGACCACTCTGGCACTGAAGTTATACAATGATACCTCTGTTCAGTACTGCTTTGACATTTGTGCTCGGGTAAACATGGGCCAGGACATTACAATGGAAGATGTTCTTGAAAATATGTTGAACCAACTTCCTTGGGGGGCAGACAAAATAAAGTACTCAGGTCGAGAACTTGAAACACTTGCAGGACATGTTTACAAATCCTTGAAAGGTATGAGATACTTGGTTGTTTTGGATGACATATGGTCACTGGACAGCTGGGATTTCCTGCGTATAGTTTTTCCAAAAGATCAAAATGGTAGCAAATTAATATTCACAACTCGGTTAAGAGATGTAGCTAAATATGTGGCTGGAGATGATCGAAATGGACTTATTCATGCGATGAAGTATTTAAGCATATCTGAGTCTTCGGAGTTATTCTGGACAGCATTCAGGGGAACCGCTAACGGTAAGTTTGTCTTCCACAATAGCCATCCAAATCTGAGTTCTGTTATATTCACCATCTTCCACAACTACATTGCTCCACTTTCTGTTTGACCAGTATTATCTGCCTTATCATCTACTCTGACCTTGATAAATTTATCTTGAGACTGCGTTGATGAAAGTTTAACATGTGCTGTCAAAGGAATGCTAACATGTTCTATTGTAGTATCCTCACGCTAAAAGATTTTTAGGTAACTTTGCATTAGGTAACATGTATGGTAGCCCAATTTCAGCTCTTAAACTCTTAATTTCTTTCCTGTTTGCTTACTAATCAATGTTTTCCACTCTCTAAAAGTCTTGAAAGCATAATTCTTGTGTTTTGACGAATATATCCCTACTTTCCCAGAAAATTCCTCTATTAAAGCAATGTAATATTTTGCTCCTAGCAAAGAAGAAATTTTTGCTTACCCTCAGTGCATACATAGTCCATTGTTTGTCTTGAACAAAATAAAATTTAATTCTTTTCCGCATGCCAAACAGTATTCACAAAAATTCAATTTCTCAATCTAACTTTTCACAAAACCTTTTTGTGTGTGACAATATAATTTACTAATTTTCTTTTGACCTTTTGTGGTCGATAGCATGAGTTTTGACGAGCAATTTCTTTATTGACACAATAAGCTAAGCTAAGTATTAAACTGATTTTGTATCTTTAAATTTTGAGAAATAAAATATACATTGACAATTTTGTCAAATACTAAAATCTAGAGAAGTTATTGAGGCAAAGTGGAAAAAGAATTAAATCAAGTAAAGCTACGACAAAACTGTATATTTGACACCAAAAAAGCAACGAGTGCTCAATCATGGACTGGAATCTATTTACATAATGTTGATATTGGTAGCTCAACAAGCATATTATTATTAAGATCGAGCCACTTTATTATTTATCCTTAAGAGCTGATGTCTATGGAAATGAGCAGAAATGGAATCATTATTTCGTAATTAACCAAATTTTTGTAGTTTGACCCAAATTCTAGTGGGTATTGGAGTTTTGGTTGAAGTGGCCTAGAAAAGATCAAAATTATGAATCGGAAAGAAAAAGTCACCACATTATCGCTAGCCTACTGCTAGTTGGTCGCTCGATTAAATTTTGAATCGGAAAGAAAAAGTATGCGGCCTTCAATTTTTCTTTCGAGACTTGGCGCCCACCTAGCGCTCCAGCGACAAGGTTATATGGCCCAAGCCCAATTCGTATTTTGACGTATTTTCTGGACTCCTATTCATCTACAACTTGGATTTTAGAGCATATATATACTCCACGACTTGTATTGTTCCTGTAACATTCATACAACATTTCAAGAGCTTTAGGTCACAATTGAGAGTATTGAGATTTTGTTTTAAACATATTCATTATTGATTATAGTGATTCTCCTCTTTGCCTGTGGTTTTTTCCCATCTTGTGTTTCCACATAAATTTTAGTATTCTTATTTTTTTTTTTTTGTTTATTTCATTATTGTCATTATCTTACGATCAATTCATAATACATATTATATTTAGTGTTGTCTTAATAATTTATTTACAATCTATGCAGAAGTGGATTCGTTCAAAAAGCAAATAGTGGAGGAAGTATTGAAAGTGTGCAAGGGCTTACCATCGGCTATAGTTGCAGTTGGAGAAGTTTTAGCGACAAAGCATACATTACGTGAATGGGAGATGGTGCTTCAAGATGCCAAGTCATTAATGAGTAGAGGCCTACCAATTGATCAAATTGTATTAGAACAATCGGCTTCACCTTCAAGTTTTGATGATTTACCATATAAATTGAAACCATGTTTTCTTTATTTGGGCCTTTTCCCAAAGGGTTCGAAGATAGAAGTGGAGAACTTGTATCTTCTATGGATAGCTGATGGCATGATATCACTAGATGATTGTCAAAGTACCGGAACTATAATGGATTTAGCAGAATTATATTTGAGCGAGCTGGTAGAAAGAAAAATGGTCAAGGTCGAAGAAGATGAAACTCCATCTTTTAGAAAATACAAGTCTTGTTGGGTTCATGAGCACGTGCAAGATCATTGCTTACTGAAGGGAGAAGATTATTTCTTTAAGGTCCTGGATATTGGGCTCAGAACTCAGAGAAGAGCAGATTCCTATTCCTTCTCGTCGATTAGTAATCCTGCACGTAGAATGGCTTTATATTTAGGCAAGCAAGATGATAGATCTTCTTTTGATCAGTTCAGAAATGAAATAGTTAACCATCTTAGGTCTCTCTTAATCTTGAATCCGCATGATCTTTATATGAAATTAGAATGGCCTCTAAGAATGTTTAATCTGAAGAAGTACAGAATGTTGAGGGTTCTTAAATTTGAACGGGTTGATTTTCAAGAGAGAGGTCTACCTAGGGGAATGACAAGGCTGATCTACCTAAGGTATCTGAGTTTCAAAGGATGCATTCTGGGGGTGTTGCCATCATCAATAGGTAAATTGTCATTATTGGAAGTTCTCGATCTACGAGTTTCAAGTCCAATAATCATTCCAAATGTCTTGTGGAAAATAAAAAAACTTGGGTATCTATATCTTCCGCTCATATTTCAGACGCCTTATAACGATAAACTGAATTTAGAAAGTTTGAAAGAACTTGAGATACTTGAAAACTTTGACACTAGGGTGTGTAACGTTGCTGATCTTTTTGAGATGACGAAACTTCGACGCCTGTCTATGACTGTTGAAGGGATTTCAGAGGACCTTGAACAGATTGTCCACCGGCTGGACATGACTTCAGAGCATGGAAATGTCTTATATACTTCTATTAAGGTCAAAAAATTTGACTGTTATACAGAAGAAAGGCATTCTGTTTTTAGGAAACTACTCAATTGTCAGATTCTTCATACCCTGTTTATGGATGGGCATCTTGAACAGCTACCACCACACTATAGTATTACTTCAAGCCTGACTGAGATGGTCTTGATAGGCTCTGAACTTAAGGAAGACCCTATGGAAACTTTGGGCAAGCTCCCGGAGTTGCAGGTACTAGTATTGCAAGACGATGCATTTGTCGGAAAGAAAATGAGTTGTGTTAAATGTAGTTTCAAGAAACTCAAACGTTTAGAACTTTTGACTTTGCGTTCCTTGGAGATTTGGGAGGTGCAGAAAAAATCCATGCCTATGCTTTCCATTTTAGCAGTTAAAAACTGCCAGAAATTGCGAGTTATACCTAATGGATTAAGGGAAAGAGTTTCTTCAGTCACATTTGGAAATGAATGGATTGAATTTGAAGAATACCAGGATCAGGTAGTTTCTTAACCTTCAGTTTCTCTCAATCTGTATTTTTCGTCATGTATTGCATAAGATAATAACAAAATTCCCTTTGTCTGATCTCCCTTTATCTATCTCCACTTTCGTTCTGAAAAGAAAATCTGAAGATTGTTCAAAACAAACATATTGAATTTTTATTTTATTTTTTCGTTTTTTGACTGCTAATATTCATATATAAATACAATACTGTAAGTTGTTTTTGAATCTTATAATCAAAATGCTTTTCAAGTTTTCTGCTCAATGGGCTTGTATACATATCAAATAATAGAAGAGTTACTTTCTTCTGTGAGCTTCAGTGTGTATTCTTTTTATTCTAGCAGAAACTGAATGATATACAGGCCCAAAAAAGTTATTTTATTTTGAACCCTGCTACCATTATAGAATGGGGCTTCACAGAAGCCCCACAGATCACACACATAGGGAGGGGCAGGAAATATTTGAACCAATTTTTAATCACGTCATGTGAGGGTCGGTAAGCCTTTTTTGAACCAACCTCAGTACATATAGATTAGTTCTTGTATTTTTCTTATCCCATCTTTTTTCATTTCCCTACTGCTGAACAAAACTCAGAATAATATCAAAATATTTTTGAAATTTTTTCAATCGCTGTGATTTTTGACTCCCAGTATTATGAATGCTTGCAGGAACTTGAGCGTTTCTATATGCAGAAATAAGCTCTTGTATCTTTCCACAAGAATATAATTTGCAGAATTTTGGAGAAAAAGGGTGTCCCTATTGAAATGGAGATGATCTTTTATTCTTGAACCTATCGCTCGTTTTTTCTTGTTGGAAAGGTAAAGTTTGAATAAAGAAATTGTCTAGTTGTGTCTTTAAATTAAAATGTGTTGGAAAAACATATTATTTTTTATTGACTTAATATAGATTGATTTATAAATATCAAGTTTATGTGCCAAAAACGTGAATCACGTGACTCTGTCCAACAAGGTAGTCGGTCCTTACTGACCGGATGGTACATGTTTCAATGATTTATGTTGCTACCAATTTGAGGGTTTTAACACCCAAAACATGATGTGATTTATAGTTTCCATATTGCAGCTAACACAGATTTAATTACCTACCATCCTATATATTATTTGATAGGTTAAATAATTAAAGGAAAGATTGGTTTATTATTAAATGTTCTTTTAAATTTATTTAATTGCCATATCAAATTAATCATGTATGATATAATTATATTCTTCGCGATTTTATTGTTTATATGTTGGAGTATGACCTAAATTCCTATTGGCAGTAGGATTGGTGCCAAAGTTCTGTCATATCAATCTTGGCTGACACAACTAGAATTTGGAAGAATTCCATAACAGTTATCAGAGGTTCTTCCTCATTCTCTAACCACATTACTATTAGAATCATATACAGTATATATTTTCAGGACAAAACTAACCTCATAATCATCACCACCAATTTGACTAATGTTTAATAGGTTATATTTTAAGCCTTCCTCATCAAGAATATTTAAAATAGCAGGCAGACCAAAGATTTCAATTGCACCTTTACAAAAATAGGCGTTGTAGCACCATCTCCAAAGGTAACAGTTCCAGCTATACAATCATCAAGGGTTTATTTCCTACACATGTTTAAAACATGCACTATCAAGATATCACATTTTATCCTTTTTAACCTTAATCGCAACATAAGCAACATGACAGTTCAATTCTTGATTATGACCAATGAGTTTACTTGAAGACAAGGTTATCTTAGTTTCTTAAACATGGATTCATTTACCTTTTTCGATTTAAGACTCTCCTCAAACTGTTGGTCATAAGCCTCATGAATATCCCTTTTATCTTCATATCCTTCTTTGAAGTACTACTTTGTAACATCCCAAATTTTCATAAATAATGGAGTGTTACATACAGACACAAAACCTCACTTTCTTTACACGAACTGCGGAACGATGGCATAAATTTCTTTATAAAAAAAATAAATAGAATATTCATAAATTTAAATTAAAACATGAAAATTATGTCTTTTGAAAAACATAATCACTTAACTAATTAAGAGTTTGTTTGGTGCACATTTTTGGGAATAAGAATACATTTTTACTGTTGATGTGATGTGGAATATGTGATTAAAAATGAAAGAAAAGTTATTGATGTGATGAAAAATATTATTTTACTATGAATGTGTGGTTGAAAATGAGTAGAAGAATGAAAATGAGAAAATTAATGGGGCCCAAACATGGACTAAATAACATGTTTTTGAACGCATGAAACTAATAATTTGAAGATAGAAAAATCTAATGTTTATTTTCCTCCAACCCGCTTGCAGTCTGCATCACCATCCTACCACGAATCCAATCGATCCGAACTAATTTGTAAAATTAGTGTAAGAGTGAGTATTTAAAAATACTTAGTAAGATACGTATAGTTTTCATATACAATTATATAACAATCAATTTAAACACTTCATACCAATAATGTGAATTATTGCAGTATTTATAGTTGAAATTTTCAATTGAGTTTATATGCAACTAAAATTGAAAAATCGTTAATACATGGAATTTGGATAAGAAATTGGTTTCAAATAATAGAATTAGAAATTTAGGATTACTATTTATCTTTATCGTAATTTAAATAAGATTAAAATTAAACTTATCAAGATAGGATTTATATTCAATTAATGGGTTTCCTAATTAAAATACACGACAAATCCTTATCATATGACACGTGGAAGAATTTGAAAATTGGTTTTATTTGACTTTGCATACTATTGTTAGAATTGAAGGAAGAGTAATGAAGTTTTAATCAAATTAAAATTAAAATTAATCATGATCAAAATTAGAATTACAATTACCCATTTTTTTTCCCTAATCCAAAATCAATAACCAACTTAATTAAATACTAATAAATTAAATACTAATAAATGATAACTTCTATAAACTTAACTATCTTGGGTCTAACTTATTCGAATTAACTTTTTCTCGAGTCAAAGACTTCTAATTAATTATAAGCTACAAAAAGAGTTCAATATTAATTTACTAAAACTCGCTCTATCCAAATCTAATTATTTTACCCAAAATATAAGAATTAAAATCCATTTCAATTTAGTCCTTCAATTTTTCAAATTATAAAAATATAGCATATAAAAAAAATTATTCTATAAAAATCCTCGAAATTCGTACATGTACAATCTCTCTGTCTATTTACAAAGCTCTTATCATGTTTGACACGTATAAGTCCAATTATGCTTAATCTTTCCGTGACAATCTATCTCATTCCATAGTCGCATGAATAATGTTCATATAAAATATGAAAATGGTTCAACTAATAAATTATGCGATGTAAACATGATACATTTCATAAAATCAAGAAAGATGATTCATAATCACACTAAAAAATATCATTAAATTTCATACATTAAATCAATTGGAGAGTAATCGAATAGTAAGCATCGCGTAGGGATGGCAAAAAAGTTCGGCGACTCGCACGGCTCGGGCTCAGCCCGTAAAAAGCCCGACTCCCATTTTGGGGCGTCGACTCGAGCCCGGGCCGACCTATGGCCTGGGTGAGCCTGCCAAAAATAATAATAATAATAATTTTTTTAAAAATTTGGCTACCTTTGCAGGCAGCTTTAAGTTGCTTGCTACGCAGCAGGNCGGGCTCAGCCCGTAAAAAGCCCGACTCCCATTTTGGGGCGTCGACTCGAGCCCGGGCCGACCTATGGCCTGGGTGAGCCTGCCAAAAATAATAATAATAATAATTTTTTTAAAAATTTGGCTACCTTTGCAGGCAGCTTTAAGTTGCTTGCTACGCAGCAGGTAGCCAATGTATTTTTTTTAATATTAAAAAAAAAAGGAAAAAAAGGAAAAAATCGAGCCGGCTCGGTTCGGCCCGCTAAGGCCCGAGTCAAAAGCTCGGGCCGAACCTCATTTTTTTTTTTTGGATCGGGTTCGGCTTGTCTCTGCTTGGGCTCAAAAAAGCTTGGGCTCGGCTCGAGTTTTTTTTTTGGACTCAGCTGGCTCGTTGACATAGCTAGCATCACGTACCAAGGATCTTTATTATCATTACACATTATCTTTAAACTCCTAATTCTTATAAAATTATTTTTATTTTATTTATATTAGAAATTCCCTAAAATAGATATTTCATAAAATAAAAGTTTCTAAAACTAAAAACTTATGACATGTATGATTTAAAACATGAACATTGAGCCTTAACAATTTAAAATCTAAAATCATCATCATTTAAAATCAAATTAAAATTGTTATTTAAATCTATTGAGTATTTAAATTCAACATTTAATATCAAACCTTTGATAAAGAAAATATGTCATTAATTTTTTTTAACTATCACTGTTCACTGTGAACAGTGTCGAGTATTGGTCTCATGAATAGTACCATGAACATTTTTTTTAAAAGGTTGGATATTAATGATTGTTTTGACTTTTGAATAATTAAATAATAATTTTAAATTTTAAATTTGACTATGTTTGTATATTTAGCTCTAGCTTAGGTGATATTTTAAAATTTACAAATAAGAAAATTCATATTTTAAGAGGTCTCAAGTTTCACTTATTGTTTGAGTTTTCTTGATTTGCATATTTACAAGATTGAAAGGTTTTGTCTATAACATTCCAAAATTTTATAAAATAAGATTATTTAATGATAAGGATTTTGACCTAAATGCCTTTTAATAATTTTGGAAAAATAAAATAAAATTGAGAGACTAAAGTGAAATAAGTATTATTTCCTTTTATTCATGAAATGTTGATAGAGCAAGATTTAGTATATTTAATATTATACTTGTTGGATAGATCATATTAAACTCAATTTGCAAATATTTATTTTCACTATAAATACCCCATAAAGTCAAGAGAAGTTTTCACCACAAATTATTTATACTTAGAGAGAGAGAGAGAGAGAGAGAGTGTGTGTGTGTGTGTGTGTGAATAATGGTCTCTTTAGTATTGTGCTTAAGTTGCACATTACATTAGTGGGTAGTTTTTCGCCAACTAAGTAGGTGCTTAGTTTAAATTAAGCACCGTGCTTAGGAGATCAAACTCGAGAGTATATATATATATTCGAACCAATTCTGATTTGGTTTGGTTTGGTATCCATCCCTACTCAAACTTATTCACCATAAGATTTGTAAATTTTATTTAGATTGCATTCGTTGAAATCTACCAAAGATTGTCAAATAGATAGAATTGGTTCTCAGCATTGGAGAATTGAGCTTTATATATTATTGTTGTTTATGTTGTGAATTTACTTAATTATGCACAATGGAAAATAAAACAAATTTCAATTCCAACCAAGGATCTGTTTTGTGTTTAGATAGAAAGTGCGATAGGAATTATACAGTTGATGAATTCCACAAATTCATTTGCTTTTCTTGAACTGAAATAATCACGATCCGCAATCCAAAATGTTCAATTGTCCAGCCTCCAACAATAATCCACACTGAGAACAAGAATGACGATTATGATTTTCTTTTCTTGTGCTGGAAAGAATAACGAATTATTTCTCTTTCAGTTTTCAAACCTTAGAAGCATATTAATATATGTCCAAGTGGGCTTGGCCTGTCTCTTAAACTTAACACGGTCAAATATTTAATTAATCAAATTAATTAAATCTGGTTCATGAATTAATTAATCCAATTAATTAATTCGGGCCTATTAATAAGCAACCCAATTAATTAATTATCCAACACTTGTCAATTAATTAATTGGTAAATCTCATTCTTCTGATTCTCTTTTGTGTGTGACCCATT
>CAIGRQ010306898.1:0-13220 GCA_903798375.1 Fraxinus sp. D2006-0159
AAAATCTGGAAATTGACTCTTCAAACCTTCGAAACCGGATCTAAAATGGTGAATTCCTCATCAATGTAATTTTCTCTCTTTGTTCTCAAAATACGGCTCTCTCCCCTCAAAATCACGAAAAATACCTTTTATATCAACCATAAAAACTCCCAAAACAAGATAAGAAAACAATCCATTTTTTTCCTTTCTGGCTTGAGGCGCGCGCCTAGTAGAAACTAGGGCGTACGCCTTAGCCATTAGCTAGGCCTCAGTCAAGGCCAACATGAAGAGAGGCGCGTGCCTCGCCTGTAGGCGAGGGCGCATGCCTTATTGTAACTTTTGGCAATTGAACAGCTCTCAATGTTTTTATCATAAATTTCTCTTTAAATATCCGATTGAAGTGATTCAAAGTGCGCTGGAAAGCTGACTTGAAGGGTTACAATTCTTGAAGAAATATAATTTTTCCAATTTGAAATATTTCTATGCCAAAATTGGGTCTCAATGTGAGACTGAAAGTTTGAAGCATAACTTTTTCGGCTGTAAGTTGATATGTGATAATACTTGGACTATATTTCATCCCTTTGGCTTCTTTCCTCATCCAATTGATTTCTAATACTCTCAAATCTTCATCGCGAGATTCGATGTAACTTTTGAATATTTTCATTTCAGTCCACGAACTATGTATTTGATGCAATTGAGCCATTTTCGCTATCTTTGCAATATTTTCTCCAATTTTTCATCAAACATTGATTTTTACCTACAAAGTGAAATATAACACGAATTAGGTAGTATTTTATCCAAAAAACAATAAAATACCATCATTTAAGACCTAGAATAAGTGTAGAAACTACACTTATCACACTCCAAACTTGATTATTTGTTTGTCCTCAAACAAAACTAAAACCTTACAAACACACAATGCTAATTATCAAATTGGTGGCCAATCAACCAAGTATAGCAAAAAAAAACTTAGCTAACTAATCTGACTTTTTATTTCAGGATTGAAATCATAATATCATATTTATGCACAGCTTCAAAATACAATATAGAAATCAAAATCTACTTTTCCAATGTAAAATCAATGTGTGTGTGGAGAACTAAGCATAGCATTATGAATTCATGAGATGTTTTGCACAATGATGAATAAGGTACTTCAAGGGGTTTTTGGATGACTTTGTGGTAGTGTACTTGGACAACATCGTAATTTATAGCGAGACCTTAGAGTAACATGTGAAACACTTAATAAATGTTCTTAATCGATTAAGAGAGAATGAATTTCATGTGAAACCATTTAAGCACTCATTTGCTGAGACCTCTATTCAACAGAAGAATGGACGACCTAAGTTTTTAGTCTTCTTTTCAACCTCCATACATTTCTCAATTCCCTTGCCACATATTGGGCACGATTTTTTCCTACGGCAATCCGACAAGTAGTGGCCCCGACTTCTTACAACCATAACAATTCTCCTTGTTCTTTCCTGCAATTAAAACATGCTATTGCAGCCAGAAAAAAATCCAGAATAGTTATCATATTTAATCCACTTATTCTTCAAGAAGTAATACAAAATCAAGAACATCCACAGAACATGACTTCTAATATGTCGACCAATTTATAAACTACTAAATTTCCATTTTCGCAATTTTCAAAATCAAGAAATCGAGTGTTTATTATCTAATTTGGGATAACGACGTTGACCTAAATAATTGACTGGATTTTCGGAGACTTTGCGTGAGATTCGAGAGAAATCGATTTCAAGATGTTAAGGTTTGAGAGATGTTGGAGAAGATGGTTCTTGAGGTGAACTTAGGGTTCTTAACAGATTTGGGAGCAACTCTGATTTGAGAGGAGATGTATATGGCTTACAGGTCTTTTTCTTTTCATTTTGTATATAAAAGACATTTCTATTAATTGTTAAAGCCTTGTTCGGATGCAATTTTGCTAACGTGGAAGCTGCGTTGGCACTTGACTCACCACTAGGAAGGATTTAACTAGCTAGTTGGGTTTTTGGTCATCCATGTAAGTACGTTTATTAACAATTTTTATTGGGGGAGTATGAAGATGGACGGAGCACAACTCAGTGGCCAACGATACAATTGATGAAATTCAGTGAGTTAGTCTTGACATGATATAAGTTTGGCCGCCATTGAAATCAGTGAGTTAGTCTTGACATGATATAAGTTTGGCCGCCATTGAAATATTTAAGGCTTATTGGTACAAAACATTCATACATTTGACTTTTAGTGTGCAAAACGTTCTTATATTTCAATTTTTTGCATTTTCATCCCTATTTTCACGTTTCAATGTGGAAAACATCTTTTTTCATCAAATGTTATCTAATTTCTCAATTAAAAATTGTAAAATGACAAATATATCATCTATTTAAATAAGAAAAAAAAAGAATTACTTGCAACCATACTCTCAAACCTTTTTTAAAAGTGCAAATAAATCCTAAATAAATTATTAAAAAAAAAGGCTTTCTCTCCCTTTCTTCTTCCCCACAAATCCACCAAAGATCCTAAAATCCACTGCCCTCCATTTCTTCAACAAATTCCACAAAAAATCGACCAAAGATTCCAAAACCCATGAGCTCAACTTCACTTTAAAATCATTTAAATTTTTAAAGGCTTGTGATTAGGGCTCGATCTTGAGGATGAATAGTAGCGTCAAGACTTGTATTTTCATATATGGCTCCATGGAATTGATTGCCATGGTGAGGCAACCTGATCGATGGTGGTCCACGACCATGAAAGTCACTAGAGGCGGGTTTTGGTTGCTAAACCGTGTGCAACCATGGTGTGTCTTTTTTGATTGATTTGGCTTCAATAGTTGTTTGGATTGGAGATTGATTGAAATGAAACCGTCGACGTGAGGGTTGATTTTGATAGCAAAGGTGGCGACAAGGTAGTGATTGGAGACTTGAAGGGCGGTGGCTCCATGGAGGGCAAAGATAGCCCTTGGGCTAGAGAGAAGGTAGGGAATTGTTTTTTTTTTTTTTTGGAAAGAAAAATAAAATTTTAAAAGTTTGAGATTGTTGATGATACACATAAAAAAATTGGTTATAATCAAAAAAATTATTTCTCTTTTTTGTTCTCTTATTTAAACAGGAAGGTATATTTGTCATTTTACTTTTTTAGTTAAGAAATTCGATAAAAATGACGTTGTCCATAATGAAATGGAAATAGGGCTAAAAACGTAAAAAATTGAAATGTAAGTACGTCGGCACACTAAAAATCAAACGGAGATATCTTTTGTGCCAACAAGCCAAATATTTAACTCCAATTTATATTTTATACTATTCCGCACCCAAGCCCCAATTCTCCCTCTCCCCATCTTCAATTCGCCCGCAAATCTGCTTTCGACGTCCACATCTGCTATCTCCGCGACTCCATCTGGGATTCCCCTCCCAAATCTGATCTATCACTGAATTCTATTTTTTTTTTTATCTTCCCTCTCGACTTCTGTATTTTCCATCTTTAAAAAAATTTCCTTCCATTCAAATTTCTCTCTCATTTTCATTATCATCATTTTAAAGAATTGGATTATTGCACGGTGCCACTGTCGTGTTAGAATGTAGTTCGTGGCCAGTTGGAGTATTCACAAATCATAAAGTTGGGGAATACTATCTTGGTTTGGAAAATCCGATGCGTTTCTTTACAAATAATAGAAATTACTGGGTTTTTATTAAATTTTGACGGAACCTGTGCAGACCTTTGAAATTTGAAAGTGAGTGATGGTTGTAGCATTTAGTATGTGTCTTATCTATATTATTTTTAATTTTTAATTTTTTCTTTGTACTTAAGCTTTTGTGAAATACTGGTTACTGTAATCTATTTTTTCTTTATACTTATACTTTTGTGAAATACTGGTGAATGTAATCTGTTGAGAAACTCATAAATAGACGTAAGTTTGTGACCTGTCTGGTGGAGGTGGTTCTTTATACTTAAAATGCAATTTTGTGTATCACTTTATACATTTGTACAGACGTTTTAATCACTGTCTACATTTCTGTTGTATGTTTGTGTCCAATAGTAAGCTCTGTGATGAACTCATGGTATGTAGTGTGGTAATTTAATGGATACTCTGGTTAGGATATCTACAATTTCAGCTTCCAAGTCTTTACATATAGTCAGATTATTGCATTAATTTCATGGCCGGATGCGGTGATTAATCTTTGAGTTAATGTTTTGGTTTGTTATGTGATTAATCAGGTTGTGGTGGACTCCACCCTCGCTCCTCCAGCTAGAACTATGCCTACCGGGACCTGTATGCAGAAGGAAAGGCGAAATCTAGAAAACAATGCAAATTCTCTTAAACCTAAGAGGACTGGTAAGTTTTTTGAAGATTTCTTTTCATGCCAGTTGTTACCTATAATTTCTGTCTCCTTTTCTTTCTGTTCACATTGTTTGAAATGGCTTAAACCATATAGAATCTCACTCCTGTAAGTGGTTTTAAGTTTAGAAATTTTTCTTTCATTTCTGTCGTAGTTTCAAATCTGTGGATCGTGAGAATAGTGCTGAAGATTTAATTTTTTCTTAAAAGACTACGGAAATTACTGTTGTGGATCGCCTTCAAATTCAATTGATTGGATGTATGTGTTTTTTTAAATCATTTTGATTTTTTTTTCCCTTTCATTATTCCATACGTATATTTTTAATGATTTAAGTTTCATAGAACAAAACAATTGTTATTATTATTTTGATCATCTTCTACCTATTGAAATAAATCTTAGTTTTGAGTTTTTGTGTTAGCATTTTATATGAAAATTAGTTTTGAAATAGTTACCTTGTACGGTAATTAATATTTATGGGACGTCGGCATAAGTTTTACTTTGTATTTTCTTTTGCTAATTAATTTCCACCAATTCAAATAGCCATTAATGTGTGTGACTATAGGTATGCAATCAAAGTAATAAATTATCTTTGTGTGTGACATATTATGTGCAATTAACTACTACCAGTTCTCCTGGGATGAAGCAAGTTTAAAGCATTTGTATACTCATTGTTGCGTCAGAAATAATAATTTTTTATTTGCTTAAATAACAAGCAGTGTGTTGTTGAGTCCAATGGTTATGGCTGTTTAAAATCAATATGGAAACCTGGTCTGCTCCTCACTTCAGCACTTGCGATTCTCCATTATGGCAGGTGTGGATAACATTGAAGGGGAAGACAAAGTTCAAAATCACCTCAAACCATGAATCAGAAGAGAAGTCACTTGAAACACATTTCAGTGATAGTGAATAATGAATGCAAAGATGGAGTTACTGCAAATTGGAAATCTACTTTAGTCAAAATTTCCTGGTCAGGCAACTCTAACAAGCACAAGCCTGGAGTGATCCTTAAGTGTCAAAAGGAAAAAAACAGAGGATGGACCGAAGTTTCAAGCAGTAGTGTATAGCATTTTGAGAGTCATTGATGGAGCACCCTCAGGGATTTGCTTTCAATCAACCAGTTGATCCTGTGAAGCTGATTCCTGATTATTTAATCATTGAACCAATGAATTTAGTAACGATAAAGTGTAAACTAGAGGACAAAACATACTTTTATGAAGAGGAATTTGCTAGTGATGTTAGTCTGACTTTTTCAAGTGCGATATAGTACAATCCTCTCAGGATCTATATGAAGGAATTGAATGTGATCTTTTCAGTAGGAGATAGAAATTATTGAAGACAGAATTGATGTGCATGTGAAGAAATTTCAAATAGTTATGCAATGTAGATGGAATAGTAAAGAATGCCCAAGATACAAAGGCCACTATAGAAACGAAAGGCTAAAATGTAAACCAGTCTTGCCTTAACAAAGCTTGAGGGAGCATCAGTCTTTGGAACAGCAGGCCAATGTCATTGGAGGAAAAGAGAAATTTGAGGAATAGAGCTTTTGAAAATATCAAGCAGAAAGAAGACGGAAACTATCAGGTTCGTGTTCCAAAAGTTTTTTATGGTCAGATTGCAAGAAGAAAAACACGATTCTTATATTCATGTGATTAACGATGAAAATTACTGAAGCTGGAAAGATAGAGCAATAAAGGTTCTTTGGATGCAACAGAAAAAAAGAAGACTAAATTTAATGGTGCAGACAATTTGGTTGTGTGATTCTTTCTTCCTTTAGCAATTCTGTGTAGATTTTTTTTTCGATTGCCACAATGTTGTCCTGCCTTCTTTGCTCTATCCGTGTTATGTTAATCCTTTTAGTTGTTACTAGACCTTTCTTTACATATATCCTTGATTCTGTAGGTTTTTCTGAACAGGTAGTGCCTGCAAAAACAACACAAAGTGGGCTCCAGGCTAGTGAACACTGTTCATAAAGGTCAGAGACTCGACAGAATAAGTTTGTGCTTTCTGGTTCCTTTTACAACCTGATTGGCCATGTATCTTGTATGCAGATAATGGCAATCAAAGTGCATTTGCTGCTTCCAATAGAAAACAACCATTTTATTTCCCTGCAGTCAAATGTGCTGCATGTGGTAGTCTGATGTGCCAATGAAGCCTTAGATGTTCTTTTAAGCCATCTTTCAGTCATGAGTTAAATTCTTATATCTGCTGTTTGTATGTTCCATCTGCATTCCTGTCAGCCAATTTGGAGCGATTTTCATCTTTATTCAGATTCTTCTTCTGGAAGATCACGATCTTGATCACTATGGTGATTCTATATCTGTAAGTTTCAGCCTGTTCTTGTTACACCAAATATTTTTATATAATATAATGTAGCTAATTGTTGCCCTGTACTTTTACATCAGGATTGTCGGCTTAAATATCCCATGACATCTCATACAAGATGAATAAAACTGGATTCTAATGGTGAGAGCAGAGGCTGTTAATTATATGTTTATAATTGGAGTTATGCTACACGTATCTAATTTTTTACCTAATGGATTACCGATTTGACAAGTGGTGGTCCCGTATTGGGGGGCACCACTTGTCAATTCAGTAAAAAATTAGGTACAAATAGAATTTTCCTTGTAATTGTGTAGCTAGTTTTTTTTATTATTATTTAAGCTTTGACACGTCACTGCCAATGGTTTGTAGGACATGAAAATGTTTCCAATTAACACCTACTGAAGTAGGTGTTTGGATGAGCTTGAGCTCGTGGGAACTCTCCTCATTCTCTCATTTTATCTCCCTATGCTGAGAGATATCTTGTTTCCCATGAGTCCCACGAGGCTTGATGGAAATCTTTCATTTTTCTCAGTCTGATTGAGTTTTAGCCCCTGTTTGACCCACATTATTTTTTTCATTCTCATTCTTCTACTCATTTTCAACCACACATTCTTCAATAAAATAATATTTTCCATTACATCAGTGACTTTTACCTTCTTTTTCAACTATATATTCCTCATCACATCACTTCAAAAAAATGCATTCTCTCATTTTAATATGCACCAAACACACTCTTATCTGTAATCCGACGTGCACACAGATACACGCATGCAATGTTCCCCCCACCAAATCCCAATATCCGAACTATTGAACCTTGGAAATATGAAGACTTGATTTATCTTATTCATTTGTTTTAGGATGGACTTCACTTGTTCATATGTTGCGAAACAAGGCTTTGCATGCTGCAATGCTAGATACTATCTTCAGAGCTACACATGAGATTCTCTTGGATCATGTAATGAATTTTTATTGCTTGCATAAATTTTTGCATAAATACTAGTTGGTTGAGCTCTTTGTTTTGTGGACTTACTAATATCTCTGTTTTGGTGATTTTTGTTCAGGACGAGAAAATTAATTCTGTGAATTGGCGGAAAGAAAAGGGAAGACTGGAAAGGCAGGAGCATGAAGGTGATCTATGTATATCCTCGATCCAACATTATGGTTTACTGCCATATTTTTGTGCTAAAAAAAATTTCCATCTTATGAACCTTAGAAACTTTTCGTATGATTTTTGACTTACTTGGCTTTTATTATCATGTGAGTAGAAATGCTATTTGGCACTTGTGATGCTAAGACACTATCAGTCCAATTAAATAGGTTATATATTCTTTCATTAACTTATAATTGGACTTATTCTTTAATGCCAACTAAACTAAAAGAAATTAAACTGGTGTTCTAGCACCAATAGTGCTATACAGCATTATTCTTATCTTGTATTTAACTTTATTTTCTTGATGGTCAATAGATGTTGCTCAAGGCCCAGCTGGTTCACATCAAAGTAACAAGGAATTTTCAGCTTCAAAATAACTGCAGAATTTCTCAGAGAGAGAATCACACCAATTCATACAACCAAATTGTCGGCACCATTGAATTTATCACCTTTCCTTTTATTTCATCCTAAGAAATCTTTATGTCAATATAAGAATTTATCGATCATGTCAATATAAGAATTGAGTTTTTCTTCTTTCAGTCTGGCCACACAAATTTTGGAACACGGACCTTAAAGTTTCGATCATTTTTCTGCTTGATATTTTCGAAAGCCCTTTTCCTCAAATTTTGCTTTTCCTCTTATAGACTGGCCTGTTGTGGCGGTGAAGCTATTATGGCAAGATTGTTTCGTATTTTGGCCTTTCTTTTTTATAATGGGCTTGTATCTTGGCCATTCTTTTCACATCTACATTGCATAACTGTTCGAGATTTCTGCTCGTGCACTTCAATTTTGTCTTTGGTAATTTCCAACTCCTTAAACCATCATTCAATTCCTTTGCACAGTTCCCAGGAGTATTTTAGTTCATCGCATTGAAAAAGTCAACCTGACATCACTAGCAAATTCCTCTGCATCAAAGTATGTATTGTCCTCTAGTTTACACTATATTGTTCCTAAATTCATTGGTTACATAGTTATTGGAATCAGGAGAACAACTGGTTGATTTAAAGAAAATCCTTGAGGGTGTCCATCAATGATCTCAAAATGCTACTCCCCTTCTGTTTGAAGCTTCAATTCATCCTATACTTTCTTATTTTCCTTTTGACACTCAAGGATCACTCGACCTTACCCTTGTTAGAGATATTTGTCTCTGGGAAAATTTGACTGAATTAGATTTTTCATTTTCATCAACTCCATCAATGCACTCATTATTCAATTACTGTAATGTTTTTCACCTGATTTCTTTTGTGATTCATGCTATATTCCATCTGAGGTGATTTTGAACTTTATGATCTCTAGTGTTATCCACACCTGCCAAAAACTTAACCTCGCGATTTATTGGAGAATTGCAAGTTCTACAATGTACAGTCTCCATTAAAGGATCCAATATGACTCCACGGTCCTTTTTCATGTATTCTTACGTTGATGTACTTTTTCTGTATTTTGATAATGTGAAATAAAATCCATTTTCAAACATCTAAGTGCAACATTAATTCGTAATCCAAAAATTTTAAGTACGGAGAGTTAAATATTTTGACCCATTACACTCGCATGTAGTGAGCTAATGTCACTTTAATTTGCTTTATTTTATTCTTTTGTGTGATGGCATGAAGTATGCATTGTGTATAAAATAAATTATGAATAAAAAAATAATAAATTAAAAATCAGTAAAAAATTAATGTAACTAAGTTAAGTAAAATAAAATCAATAATTTAAAAAAAGTAATATAAAATCAGTCGTAGAAAATGACATGCTTTTTCACTTTTCTAATGAGTAATTAAGATATTTTAACACCCTAAAGGAAAAACTAATCTCGATACTAATCTCACATTTCTTGACATGCCTTTTTCAATTATTTCATGTTTGCTCTTTAGCTTAAAATAATTTTTAAATTATTGACTAATATTAGAAATAAATTTAACTGTCGGCATGCTTTTAAACTAATAATTTTTTGTTTTATCTATAGTGCTCAATTAATTCATTTTAAAATATTAAGTGAAAATATTCATATTATTTCAATTAGGATAAAAGTAAATTTTGCACTTGAAATTTGCCCATTCAATAATTTAGAAAATTATATATGTGCTTGTATTATTTGTGTCACATTTTACTAAAATTAAGTTACATGAGCAACTATATTAATCTAAGGTCAATGAATTGCTAAAGGATAAACACGTGATTAAGTTATTCGAGATTATCTTTTATTATTATTATTTTTAAATTTTTATTATTTTTAAGTATCATCAAGTGTTTTAAGGCTGAATTCTTTCCCTTTTTAATCTATTAATTTGGTGAACAATTTGTGTATAAATTGTCTTTTAAAATTACAAATAAATAGTTGTAATGTATAAAATAATAGATAGTGATTAATGACTATCTAGTCTTATAAGGATACCTAGAAAATAGTCACAGTAGGAGCACCAAAATTACATATTTAAATAGTTGGAGAATAAATCTCAACATTTGGAGGATCAAAACGAAGCAAATAGTTGGAGGACTTAATCGGTGCTGCTTAATAGATTAAGGACCTAAAAATGCATTTCAATGGTTGGGGGATCAAAATGACACATCAAAATAGTTGGTGACTAAAACAACAATCTAAATAGTTAGAGGACCAAAATATGGAATATAAATAGTTGGAGAACTGAAATGACATATCCTAATAGATGGAGACAAAAACAATGCTTTTCAATAATTGGATTTTCAAAATGATGGAATTCAATAGTCGGAGGACCAAAACCATGATCTCAATAGTTGGATAATTGAAACAATGCTTCAAAATAGCTGGAGGACTAAAACAACACATCTCAATAGTTTGAAAAACTAAAAAGTCGATAATTGATAGCTATAGCACCAAATGACTTATCTAAATAGCTCGATGACCATAACAACCCATCCCAATAGCATATAGGTGTAGGATAAAAAAGACCCATCCCAATAGATGGAGGACAATAACAGCCCATCTCAATAATCGGAGGATCAAAATGATGTATCACAATATATAGAGGACCAAAACAATGACCGTAATACATGGAGGAGCAAAACAAAACATCTCAATTGATTGAGGATTTAAACTATGCAATTCAATAGTTTGAGGACCAAACCTACACATGCCAATAGTCGTATGACCAAAATAACTAATTTAACTAGTTGGAGTACCAAAATAACGTATCACATTAGATGAAATGCAATGCGTCCAATAGATGGAGGACCATGACAACACATCTCAATCAATGGATTGTCAAAAAGATGGAATTCATTATTGGAGATCAAAACCAAGAATATCAATAGTCAGACTACCAAAATGTCACTTCACAATAGTTGAAGGACCAAAACTATGCATTGTAGTAGTTGGAGGACCAAAATTATGCATCATAATAGATGGAATACCTAAACAACAGGATTCGATAGTTGAAGTAGCAAAACAATGCATCTCAATAGTTAGAGGATGAAGAAGATGATAATCAATGTAATGTTTTTATGTGGTTTGTCTAGTGATTCATGCCATACTTCTCTTGAGGTAATTTTAAACTTTATGATCCTCTTTATTGTTATCCACAGTTGCCACAAATTTAAACTCCGGGATTTAGTGGAGAATTGCAAGTTCTGCAATTAACAGTCTCCATTAAAGGATCCAATATGAATTCTCGTTCCCTTTTTATGAATTCTTCCATTGATGTCCTTTTTCTGTATTTTGATAATGTGAAATTGAGAGTACGAAAAAATCCATTTTCAAACATCTAAGCGCAACATTAATTCAAATGCAAATCCGTAATCCAAAAATTTAAGTATGGAAAGTTAAATATTTTGAAACTGTGCACTACATGATGTAAGCTAATAACCCCTTGCGTATAATCTACTTGGAATTCGTTCGGCGCCCTTGTTACCTTAACTTGCTTCATTTTATTCTTGTCTAATGTGTGTGCGTGTATGAGAGATAATGATTGATTACACCAACTGTTACGCCTCCCCTTCGAGGCTCAAGTCAAAACGTCACGTAATAATCTACGTGGAAAGAAAAGTAAAAAAAGAGTCAGTTGGTCAACTGTAAAAAGATCAAACGAATGGTTGATGCTATTGTTTCGAAGCACTGCATGAATGGTCGAAGCAGTATGCCGAAGCTCTTGTTATGTCAAGGCTCTCCACATCAAAGACCACCAGCACGAAGCCCTCTCAAGCCAAAGCCCTCAATTCATCTGAGGTCCCTGAAGTTGAAACTGTCTCTTGCAAGATTTGCATACAATCTTTAGGGGTTGATTGATATGACGTCTGTAATAAAGAATGTCAGTGTGCCAATCTATTGTTTAGGGAGGCTGACTAGTTGTTAATACATTTAATGTATGATAAACTTAGTAGTATGAGGCTTCAGTCAAGAGGATGAGGCCAACGGTCACCATGTCGGTCAGAAATATATAAATAGGCGGTATTTGTACATGAAAAGGGATGGTTGTTTAAACATAAAGAGAAATAATATACAAAAGCATTCTCAATATACATTCTTGCTTGATCTATTATTGCTAGTTTGGATATTATGTTATTTATAGCTTGGTTGGTAATTGTTTGTTAACATAGTCACTTTAGTCATTACCGTCGGTTTTGAACATTTTTGTCTCGTCCCGTGAAGCATCTCCAACGTTCACGTGCTATAAAATTATTCTACTGGGAGTTACTCTAGAAGTATCATTTGTTCAGAAAAAGTTTACTGCCAAGAGTGAACAATGAAGTGTCTGCGCCTCAAAGGACTAAGGATCAACCTAAAGAAGGGAACCCTCACATGCTGTTTCAGCTACTCGTCATAGACCTCATCAGCATCATAGACGAGGTAGGTCAAGGATAGATGTCTGCTCACTCGAGAAGTGGCCACAATGGCTGGAAACATGAGAGACATAACTTAGCAGAATATAGACATGCATGAACTGTTGAGGAGCATACAAAGCCAAGGAGTATGCCCAGTCCCTCCATACGCACTTCCTGGAAATGAGTCTAAGACCTCTCGCAAGGAAACTACTATCCTGGCGAAAAGGAGGTCCAAAGCCAAATAGCTAATTATCCAACTATATCAGGGAAAAAGCTCTCGAAAAAAGGGAAGTTGAGGTGGATACATCCACCAATTATGCCATTAACCGACCCACTGAAGTTCCATTCGATTTTCTTCCCGACTTTAACCCGGAAGACACACCTCAGAGGTCTATAAATAAATTTGACAGATTCAGCCAAGGACTACCTAAAAATAGGCGGGATCAACCTCCCCATATACCTAGCTCAACCTCTTCAACCAGCACCTAAAAATAGGTAGCAGGAACATCCCCAATTTGGAAGGCGCGAGTAGAGTTATGATGAAGTACCCCGGAATCGTCCCCCTAGAAAAAGGCGTGAGAGGAGGGTGGAGCAGGCCAGGAACCAAGCAGGACCTTCCCAACTATTGACCTATGGTTGACATC
>CAIGRQ010306942.1:0-14612 GCA_903798375.1 Fraxinus sp. D2006-0159
TTAGAGATGTAGGAAACTAGGTCGTAAGCACTTCGATATAATATTAAAAATGCAATATTTCGACTTCGTTTGATATCTTGTAATGACCTCGAAAATTGAGACAAAAATAAGAAAAATCATTTATATATTTTGGAACGTCTCACTTCGACGAGTATTACTTTTGCTACGGTTGACCGTTTCGCATGCCGTTAGAGATAAGAGAAACTAAGTCGTGAGCACTTCGATATAATATAAAAAATTGCAATATTTTGACTTCCTTTGATATCCCGTAATGACCTCGAAAATTGAGACAAAAATAAGAAAAATCATTTATATATTTTGGAACATTTTATTTCAACAAGTACTAACTTTTGCTACGGTTGACCGTTTTGCATGCCGTTAGAGATGGAAGAAACTAGGTCGTGAGAACTTCGATATAATATTAAAAATGCAATATTTCGACTTCATTTGACCTAAATATCACTGTTCATAACCTATTCATACCTTTTTTCTTTTTTTTTCTTCAAATTCCAACCCAATTATCATTGTCCATAACATGTTCGACGAGTGCTAACCTTTGCTACGATTCGTCGTCTCGCACGGCGTTAGAGATGTAGAAAACTAGATCGTGAGCACTTCGATATAATATTAAAAATGCAATATTTCGACTTTGTTTGATATCTTGTAATGACCTCGAAAATTGAGACAAAAATAAGAAAAATCATTTATATATTTTGGAACGTCTCACTTCGACGAGTGCTACTTTTGCTACGGTTGAGCGTTTCGCATGCCGTTAGAGATGAAAGAAATTAGGTCGTGAGCACTTCAATATAATATAAAAAATTGCAATATTTTGACTTCCTTTGATATCCCGTAATGACCTCGAAAATTGAGACAAAAATAAGAAAAATCATTCATATATTTTGGAACGTCTTACTTCGACAAGTGCTAACTTTTGCTACAATCGATCATTTCGCACGGCGTTAAAACTAGAATAACTTAGATCATAAACAATTCAATATAATATTAAAAATACAATACTTTGATTTCATTTGCCCCAAATATTTCGAACGTCTTACTTCGACGAGTGCCAACTTTTACTACGATTGACCGTTTCGCATACCATTATAGATAAAAATAACTAGATAGTAACCACTTCAATATAATATTAAAAATGCAATATTTCAATTTCGTTTAATATCCCCGTAATAATTTCAAACTATTCATAACCAATGCACAACCATTTTTTTGGATCATCTATACATTTTTGAACATCTTACTTCCAACAGAAAAGAAACAAAAGGTTTGCTCCAACATTTAGGTTTGTACTGAATTATTACAATTCAATTCAAATCACGGAACTTATTATCAATTAAAATAAAAACAATTTTTCTTACAATCCAATTCAACAAATATGACCATTACCAATACATACACTAGACGTCAAGTCGTGCAACGCACGTCTAACACTAGTACTTATAAAAAAGGGTAGCCCAATTAATTGGTCCAAATGTAAAAGCCCTACAAATTGTAACCCAGGCCATAACCAATTAACCATTACAATACATTCATTATACACGCCCGCATCCGCCGCATAAATTGAGTCCGAGACCGTGACTTTGTCACCGTGAGACGCCCCTGCAGTCACGCCGCACTCCCCTGTAGCCTGTAGGTGAGTTTTCTATAATTTCTACTGGTATTCATCTGCCCCTCATGCCTGTTTGTTTGGCTGTTTCAATGTTTCATGTTTGGGGAAAATTTTGAAACCAAGTCACTGGTGGGCGGTGGCTGATGGCTGGGACTGGGACTGGGACTGGGACTGGGAGGAAATATGAAGAAAATAAGTAAATAAACACAAGTTTGGGGATGGGCCGGATTGCAAATTTAGGCACTTGTTGGGTTGCCAGTTGCCGTTGCCGTTGCCTGTTACATTTCCTTAGGCCCTCAAGTTTGCAGCAAAAACTTTCTTGATCATGCGATTTTCTGTCAATTAGTCAAACAATTAGTGCTGATTTTCTGGTATACCAGTTAGTAAAAATTATTAGTAATTTTCTTATCAATTAGTATTTAATTGTCACTTGGGTTTAGTTTAGTGTGTAGTGCCAATGGAGGGATTCTTTAAAAGAAAATCGTTCGTAGAAAATATTGATGAAGAGATATCGAATAAAATGGATTTTGATGTTGCACTACTTCCCACTAATCCTGGATTAAGGAAGAAGATGATCTTCTTATTAGTGTCGTCGCTGTCATTTTTAGCATTGTCGTAATATCATTAAATCCATGATCGAAAGTTCGACCTTGATTAAATATTTGTTCGCACTGAACAAAATTTTTGGCTCCCCTGCATACAAATACATTTATATTGGTGACAGAACCTCCCACAAAACCATGAGTCAACTGCTTTTCCAAGTATAATCACAAACCAGTTTCGGGAAATTACTACATTCCACTAATAAAGAGATTTAAGAATTTATAACTTCAATCTCCAAGAGATCTCATAACATGTCAATCACAGCCAAAAAAAGCATTGCATGAATGCCAACATAATTACTTTGATTCAAAAAAATCCAAATACCCAACAAAATAGGCTGAATACATTGATCACTAGTTTACTTAGTATGTGTGAGTAGTATCACTAACTTCATCACTTGAAAGGCAATTAAGTTCATCATTTGAAAGAAATTGTAATTTACTCAAGGTCATCAGTTCATTTTTTATCAGCATGCTGATCAACATTTATGCTTCCTAATAGGATGTTTAGTTATGGGACAGCAAATTAATACTAGCTGGGAGTTTAGTAAACTTGATAAGACAGGATTTCTTTTAAGGATGAGCTGAACTACATCCATCAATCATAATAAGAGAGTCTCATTCGAATTGACTCGAGTTCTATGCTCGGACAGGGATTTAGGGCTTTAGGAAAACGTGCCATTGAAGTACTAAACAGTACTCTTTTCTCTTCTCTCCGCCTCTCTCAATTTTGATACTAAAAATGGGAGTGAAAGAGGAGGATTCTGCTTTGCTGGATGATTTACAAGAACGGAGGTACTTTTATTTCACACCTATACACCTATATTTATAATCGTTTTATTTTTTGCATTTAGTGTGCTTGATGATTTTTTGTTATGGGATAGGTTGAAAGTTAACAAGCAAGCACTTGCAGCCCCCGTGAAATCTGTTGTCGACAAGTTTCAATTACTTCCTGAATTTTTGAAGGTACACTTCTTTTGTATTTTTTGTTTCTTTGGCTTTTCAGATAACTCGTCTTTTTCTCGACATTATTTCTTCAAAAATGAAAAAACAGAAGATTTTTTTGGTGTGGTTTCTTAATTAATTTATTAGTAAGGGTGTCTAATGGGTTCATTCTAATAATTTCTTTTTTCGCTTTAGCTTGGTGAAGAATGAATTTTGTGTTCAAAGATTAAAGTAATCTAATGCATAAGAAGAAAATTAGAGAATATTGACATGAATGGTTTTTGGTTCATTGATATTTAGCCCTTGATTGATTTTTATTTTTTCATAATCACTTTTCTAAAACTCATTTTCAACCCCACATTTTTCCAATAAAATAAATTTACACGTGGACCTTAACTTTTTTTGCTTTTAACCACGCATTCTCCATATAACTCATTTTTCACTCAATCACTTCTCAAAAGAAAAAAAAAAAAATATCAAACAAGTGCTTAATACAAAACATAATTAAGAAACAAAAAATGTTAGTGAATAATTCTGAGAGGCTAGTTAACTTATGCATGCTTTATCTTTCTTATATATTAATAATTATTCAGTTGTGTTCAAAATCTGACTTTTGTCTTCTACCTTTTGGAGAATACATGATTCGTTTTCACTTTCTTTTATCGACTCCATGTACTAAAGGCTGGTCCAAACTAAGTTTTAGAAAGAAGTCTCCATCTAATGATCTGATAGCTGGTCCTAACGAAAAAGATCAGTACGAGTACTCTTGTTACTTAATGGAAAATAAGTTTATAGCTCCTTTTTATTATTTTGGATCTTTCCCTATTAAGAAAATGATGAAAGAGCTTGCATGAAATTTTGACTGCTGATTTTTATTAAATTCTCTTTTCCATGGTTAATGTGGAAGTGCAGGTAAGAGGTTTGGTGAAGCAGCATCTCGACTCCTTTAATTACTTTGTGAGAACACAGATAAAACAGATAGTTCGTGCCAATGATCTCATCACTTCTAAGATTGACCCAAGTATCTATCTGAGGTTAATTTGATGTCCTTTGTGTAATTTCTTTTGTTGTATATTTAAAAAGTTATAAATCCTTCTACAGTGAGTAATTCATCTCCATATATTCTTAAAAGTTGCATATGCTTACAATTTAGGTTATCATTGCTCACAAAATTTCATTTCTTGTCTACGTATTTAAATTGATACCTTCTACTTTTCCTTGGCTGGCTGCAGATATAAAGATGTTCGGATTGGTGAACCATCGATAATAATAGATGGTGTGACTGAAAAGCTTACACCCCATAAATGTCGGCTCTCCGACCTCACGTGAGTTTGTGTTCTTTTTACTTTTTGCCTTAGACCGTTCTAGGCATGTGTGGGAGGGAAGAGAATT
Organism: Fraxinus sp. D2006-0159; assembly: GCA_903798375.1. NCBI lineage: Eukaryota > Viridiplantae > Streptophyta > Magnoliopsida > Lamiales > Oleaceae > Fraxinus > Fraxinus sp. D2006-0159. Next base: position 4,567 of record CAIGRQ010306942.1, read on the forward strand.
GACTTTACCTGAACAATTTGTGAGCTCCACATCGGTGACATCAGGTTAGGGTTTAGAGTAGATTTCTTGAGGTGATGTAGAAGATGTAATGAAGGCCTCTCCCTAAATAAGTAAATACATTGTTATTAAGAAAGAGGCTTTTGGTAGTTCTTGTCTCCTCGTGGCCCTTTTTTTTTTTTTTTTTTTTNACCTTTTTGTCAAGTTGGATGCCTGGTAGATTAGGTTTTAGTGTTAAAGAGCCTTCCCATTGTGTCTTTTTTTTTTTGTTAAGCAGATTACACAATTAATTAGCTTTCCTTGATGCAAAGCCTTTTGCTAAGATTGCTAGATGTACTAATTTTATTAGTTTTTTCTGTGACCACTTAGATTCTTTTCATTGAAAAATAAAGGCAATATTTAAGGCTTTTTGATGGTTGCCACTGAATAAAGGCTGCAACTGTATTTGGTACTCTTGGTCCATGATGCTCGGACTTGGTTACGTGTATTGGGTATCTCATGCCCATGCATAGATTCACAGGAATATTTTATTTTGTAAAATTTAGGACATGGGGACATGGCTAAAAAGAATCCAAATTTCGGACACGGATACGTGAGTACGTCTTTTAAACTTTAAAAAAATAGAATAAAGTAAATTTTTGTATATTGTTTGAATGTATTCAGAAGTAAATTTTTTAAAAATTGAGCTCTTTGTAATTTAATTGGCGAGAATTGGGAAAGAGATAGCTGCTAGTCTTAAGGAATAAACTGGAAAAGAAATAATAACCCAAGAAACTCTTTTTTCTTAACCCAACTAGTTGGGCTGTTGGAGAAATGGGCCAAGAAATAGTAAGCCCAAGAAACTCTTTTTTATTAACCCAGTTAGGCAGGTTTTTTCTAAAATCGTCCCTGTGCCTTTTAACTCTGTGTTACCCTACATTCATCCCCACCGTCGTCTCAGTTTTACAATCGCGGAATCACCTCCTATCTTTGCCCTCTACGCGACGGCTCTTTTGCTTTGTTCTTGCTTCCCGAATACTCACCTGTAAACCCCCAATTTTTTAGTGCTGCTGATGAAGATGAATCATGGCCGTGAATTTTGTTGAATGTTTTCTCCATTACCGACGCTGCCTTTCTTCACCATGCCGTGTTCGGTTGCAAAGTGGCGTGTCTGCCCCATATCTCATACCCGTACTCGTAGTCATGTCTTGTCGTGTCGACACGAGCACTCTGGCTGGATTGAAGTGTCCGAGCATCACAGCTCTTGGTCAAGTTTGACGCACTACAATTGCCCTTTGTCTTTTTAACTTTGTTCTATGGACAGTTCCATATAATTGAAACTGAATGGAATGCAAGGAAAAACAATTCTTGTTGCCGATTTCATAGTGAACAATGTTTAGCTTCTTCTTGTACTTAATGTTATTGATTTCAGAAAAGAAAAAAATTCCTTTAATTTGCTTTCCCTGAATGACTGCTTTAACTTGAAGCTTTACCTCTCGACTCCTAGTTTTTGATTTCTTGCTACTTCATGAATCTCAGCTATGCTGCTCCAATATATGTGAATATAGAGTATATTACAGGAAGCCATGGTTCAAAAACGACTCAAATGAAGGTCATTTCAATTAACTTCTTTTATATTGGTGAAAGATTCAGGAATTTGGACAAAATGTAGTTCATAAAATATGATGATTATCATCCAGATGCTGGATGATTCCTATTTTTTATTATTTTATATTTTGCAGAGAGATGTTATTATTGGAAGAATGCCTATCATGTTAAGAAGTTCTTGTTGCGTATTGTATGGGAAGGATGAAGAAGAACTTGCCAGATGTGGTATATATGCTTTACTTTCCAATACATGTACATATGTAGGCATGCTCCATAGTCTTTTAGTGAGACCCATTTGCATTGTGAATTATTTCTTTCATTTTCTGTAATTGTATTTTCTTTTTATTTTTTAGGTGAATGCCCACTTGATCCTGGAGGATATTTTGTTATTAAAGGAACGGAGAAGGTGATACTTGTACATACTATCATTTGTAGTTGATTTCTCTTGTTTGTTACTTGTGTAAAAGAGATCATAAGGAATGATGTTTCTTCATTCTTGGCTCCCCTTTTACTTGTTTATTTGCCTTTTGGGGAGTTTTCTCAAGTTATGATACAAACGGGAATCTTTAATAGAAGATTGAACTTCTTAAAAACTCTATTATGAGTTAATGTTTGAAAATCTTGCATAGAAGATTGCACTTCTTTAAGTTAGGATTGTTGACATGGTACAAAACTTTCTTCTGTTCCTCACTAGGATGTTAATAAATTTCTTTTCCTCTATTGGGGATATAGCCAAATTCCCATCAGATGACTGTATGGTTGTATATACAGATGCAATCATTTGAATACTCTCCAGCGGCATCTGAATAGTGGCAGTTTGCTGTTCCGTAGGACTTGATATTTTGGCACTGACAAGCAAAATTGGGGCAGAATCTGGGATTTCTTTGAGTGTTACTATACTTAGGATGTGAACAAGGATGATTATAAAGCATCAGCATGTTTGGCGAAGCTTAAATTATAATATAAGCTGGTCAAACTTACTTTTTAGCTGCACATTTTGCCGAAGGATCCATAGGTAAGTACTAACAAAACAAGTAGATAGTCATCTGCTTGGGATAACAAAGGGGCATTTGTAGTAGCATGGCTGCTCACCCATAAGCTGGTTAATATCTGTAAATTGGGTTATATGATGTTTTAGATGCCCATTAAACAGCAGTCACTTAGGTACTTGCCTTTGGTGGGATGCTGATTTATGAGAAAAGATTGCATAATCTTGATTGCTCTCAGTGAATCCTGGACATTATCTATGATTTTTATTTTTTAAATTTAAACATAACAATGTTCTATGTTGTCAAAATTGAATATTTTTATGATTCTATACATAACTTTTTGGTGAGCTTTGACTGTAATTCTTTGCAGGTTATTGACAATATAATTCTTGTTTCCATTGAATCTCCTTTGTCCTAAGCAAAATTGTATTTAGAAAAGTTGAGTCCCCTACATTTGCATAACGTAGAACTTGGGTCCCCATCCAATTTTGGCATTTGGCCACCATTTAAATATAATATAGTTTAAAAGTCAAAGTTTGGTCAAAAATGTGATTTTACCTTTATTTTCAATTGTAAAGAAACTATATAAAATTATAAATTAGAGAATATAATGAAAAGGAACAAATCCTCCCTCCCCCATTCCCAACCCTCATAATGGTATATCCTAACCTAGGGATTGGTGTAACAGGGATGGTGTGTACCACAATGACAATTACAGGTATGGGCAAAGCCAAACTGGTGGCCAGTAGGCTGGGGGGAGGGGGAGGGAAGTATGTTATTATTTTACCTTTCCTGTACTTTTCTCTCTTTCATTTTATTTATTTATCAAAATTATCTCGTCTACCCCATTTACGCACTCATATAGTGTTTCTTGTGTGGCCAAATTGGCCTTGTCTATCCACCGAAGGCCTACTTTATGCAATTTTGAAAAGTTGGGGACCAAAATGGCTAGAACCTAAATGCTACATTATGCAAATGTTGGTGGACAACAGGTTCAATTTTCCCAATGTATTTTTTATCTTTATAATATTGTTCTAGCAATTGCAGTTTGGTGAGAATGGTGCTGATCTTGATATCCTTGCAGGTGATTTTGATACAAGAACAACTTTCAAAGAACAGAATAATCATTGATACTGATAAAAAATGCTGGTGAGTGATTTAGGGTGTGTTTGATCACATTATTTTGGAAGAAAGTGTTCTAGAATCGTAGATTGATGGAGAATGTGTGGTTGAAAAAAAAGGAAAAGTTATTGATGTGAAGGAATATATTATTTTATTAAAGAATGTGTGGTTGAAAATGAGTAGAAGAATGAGAATGAAAATTTTGATGTGTATTAAACATGGGCTTAATGTTTGATATTTCTTTATTTCCCCTCCCCAGTTGGAAGAAGGGTTATCCTATCACCATGTTTATAAGCTTACGAGTTATCGTTTTACTTTTCGAGGAGTTTTGATTTTTTCTATAGGTTCATGGTTTCGTAAAGTAGCTAAATAGTTGATGTTTTTCTTTCTTTGAAAAGAAAAATTTTGCTTATAGTTGGTGAGATTTAACAACAAATTGCTCATAATTTTTATATGTGAAATTTTATGTAAGAGAACGTGGCATTCAGATTTGGTTCAATATGAGGCTGGATCCATTTTAGGAGATTGAGTCGTTACAAAAAAGTGCTTGTTTTTTTTTTTTTTTTTATAATGACTCGAGCCTTGTGTTCGGCCGTTCTCTTACGTACTGTTTTCTATAGGGGAGTCTTAGCCCATATCACCCTTCGAGGACTCGAATCCAAAACCTCTACCTTATGAGATATTTAAGTAGAATCTTGATGCCATTGGACAAATTTTGTAATACCTCAAGCGTCGTGTCCGGTCATTCTTTTACATAATTTCCGCTTTGGGAGTTCACATTTTAGGGGACGCAATAGAAATTGTGGGTAAGATGTGCTTAAACTCTCTCAAATCGGAGAGTACGTATGATATAACGGTTTGGGTACAGAGGTCGGGTTGTCACAAGTAGCTCATCACTGAATAAAAACAGACCTATCCATGTGTACTGTAGCATTCTACTGGACCTGATCATATGGGGTCTTCTTTCATTGTTGTTATATTTGATCAAGAATAATGGCCTTGATACATAGACGTATTGGTCTTCAAAATTTTGGGCCTGTATCCTTGTGAATGTCAGGATGTCATTGTAAGAGACTAACAATTATTATTAAAATTGGCCTTTGCCACAGTTTTGCTTGAAACAATACCTGTTCAAATATTCTCACATCCTAAACAGTTTTGTGCTTTCTGAAGTTGCAATTTCACAGACGAGTGCAGGTCTGCGGTTGCATTTATACTGTAAAATTTAAACAATATGAACATTTCCACAGCAGCTAATTCCAGTTATTAATTATTACTTGCACACGAGAAGCTATGTATGTAAATTTGTAAGTGGTAAATCATTTTAGAATTTAGATGGTTTTATCACAATTATGCTTTTAACTATAGTATCTAGGCAATGTGAAAAAGTCACAAGATTGTATTTCAGAAAAGTAGACCACACTAGAGTGTAATGGAGCAAAACTAATTTATTGGTCCAGACATTCATGCCATTTTGGCTGCAGGACTGTAAATTGTTAACTGTACAAAGAACTACATATTATGAGTGCAAAGGTATGGGAGAAATTATGTGTTTTCAGCGGACTTGTTAGGCTCAGATCCTGCTCCAACCCAATTGGACTTAGTGATTGGATTGCTCACCAAATAACCGTGATGGTTGTTATACACAACATAATAGTGGCCAGTGGGGAGGTCAGACTTAGTGCAATGGATTCAGGTCTTTTTATGAAATTATAAGAATATTTTGCTATGAGGGTTAGAGATATAATTTCCTGCAAGTGTAACATTGAAATTAATTGGAATGTTATTGAGTCTTGTATTTTCAAAAAAGACATACTAAGAGAAAAAAAGTCGGATGGACCGCACAAGGATTATCTATGGCTTGAAATCTTGTCTAGCTGGTGTGATGCTTGGACTCAAGTCAGAACAAAAATCCCTTTCTTTCTTAGAAGTTTAATAAAGAGTGAGATATCAAAATGATTAGTTACTGATGGTTGCATTTACATTAGTCTCTTTTTATTCTTTTGTTCTTTTTATGATGACATTTGAGAACAACGTAGGCAGATTGGCAGCCACAAACATCCCCAACCCAAAAAAGGAAAAGAAAAGTTACTATACTGACATTGGTCACATGCTGCTGCTGAAGAGTTGTATCCAAAATAGAATGGGGTTCCCTGGAACTTCTACAACTTCTTGGATGGGTTATATGAGATGATATGGTCCTCACAGCTGAGTTCTAGTGAAGTTGATAGGATAGTGGATGTTTTGAAAATTTATTTTTGATGTTTTAGAAGAGTATTTAGCCACTGATAAATGATTTAGTGGCTTTTCTTTTTTGCACTCAATGTGTGGTTTTCAGCTTATTCATTGAATCATCAAAAGCATTACTCCTGTTTTGCAAAATTATATACAACCTCATTCCCCTAAATTATATATATAAAAAAAATGAATATCCCATTGAAGAAAAAACTCAAGGACTTGCCTTATGCTAGGTGACTGGCTGGTTCTACTTTTGTGTTCGAATTCTTTATAGTTCCTGTATGGATTGATGGTTGCTTCATTTGCATATGGCTCAATTCTGTTACGCTGATACTGCAAGAAGTTATTTGGTTCTTAAGACATCTAAATCATGTATTAGTGTGCTCGCACGTTTTATTCTTTTAAGATTTTCAACTTGGGTGGCTGGTGCAAAGTTCTGATTATTTCCCGGGCCTCATTCTAACTTATGTTCATTGCTTTCTATGATTGTGCCTTTCTTCTTTTTCTCACTAGTGTACAAGCGTCCGTCACAAGCAGTACAGAGACAACAAAAAGCAAAACAGTTATAAAAATGGAGAAAGAGAAGATATATTTGTACCTGAATCAGTTTACAAGCAAGGTTCAATTTTTCTACTTTTTGACTCTCCTGGTCTTGTAATTATAGCTTACATAGATTCCATTGCATGGATTTTATTATCTTTTCTAGGTTCCTATTATGATAGTATTGAAAGCTATGGGTATGGAGAGTGATCAAGAGGTTGTCCAGATGATTGGAAGAGATCCTCGGTACAGTGAATTACTACTCCCTTCAATAGAGGTGAACAATCTGTCACAGTACCATATTTTATTGGCTGCATATATCTTCTTTCCTTGTTGAAATGTTGGGCTTTTGCTAGTTTTTTTATAACTTGATGGTATGGAGCCTCTAAAATATGGAATCCATGGTTCCTTGGCTGATAAGGAAAGGGTTGGGGCTCAATAATCCTGAACTTCAAATTATTTCATGTGCATTCTAGTAATTGTCATCTGGAATTTACTTATATATGACATATTCTCTTGATTTCAGGATTGTGCAAAGGAAGCTGTATATACACAATATCAGGCACTGGAATACCTTGAGCAGAAGGTTTTAATCATAGACAAAATGTTTTTTTCTTTCTTCATTTTTAAAAGATCTAAGAAAAGACCTTTCAAAAAAAAATCTAAGAAAAGAAAGAAGATATATCAGTTAAATGGCTATGGCTGTTGAATACAAATGAATTGTTCAAAAGGTATATATATATATATATATATATATATATACACACCACAATTCATGAAATTTATTAAAACATCATTTTATTGCATAAAAGTCATCCTTGAAATTGATTGTACCGAATATTAAAGAAGCTTTACGTTTCTAAGTTCAAATATCTGTATAGTATCTGTTTGGTTAGGGATCCAGAGGGCATTATGAATATATTGGCCAAAGGAAAAGAGAAGACACCCATCTAATACCATTTTTATCTGTCCTATCTTGATCTAACCTTTTAGAAGCCTGAGAAGACCCATAAAGAATCATTAATATATGATGAAATTTTGTGGATGAAAAAGTTAGGAGTTTTGGAGAATTCCAGTATATTTCAATCATTCTCATGATATTTTTTCTGACAAGAAGTATATGATTTCCTCTTTTTTGACTAAGCAATTGATCCAACACTACGAGTTCTCAATGCATATAATACGAATGGGATACAAAGAGTCATGATTATGGAATTTATTTAGATTCATTGGATTGTTCACATTTTTCAGATGAATGGGCTGTTGAATGCTTATTGATAATTCAAATATATCTAGAAAAAGCATGTATATAAGAGAATATTGCCTTCATCTTTATTACCTGTAATTACTCTAAAATCTTTGGGGCATACAAACTAGGGTATTCATTTGGACTCGGAGAAGAGTAATAGATCTAAGCGTTGGTCAGTTAGGTCTTTATTGTGTTCTAAAGTTTCAAATAATTGGCAGATTGTAAGCATAACAAGAAGCACATGTTGGATAATTAATTTAATAAGGTAGTAGGGTAATTGTAAAGGAATTCGATTTTAAATATTTTGCATACTTTTGCATGGTTTAGGTGCTTCTTTTCTTTGTAACACAAGGCACTATCATAAAAATTGTTAAAGAGTATGTAATGTAAGATGCAATCGAACTAGAACCAAAATTATAGAAGAAGAGATAAGAAAAGAGTGAAAGGAGGGAAGATACTGGAGAAAGGAGAGCAAGTATAGAAGAAAGGGAAAGAGGAGAGAGTAAGAGAGAGAAACAATCAAGAAAGAGGGGAGTGAGGAGAGCTAACTATTAGGGGGATTTATTTATTTATTTATTTTTTTAAGTCTAACTATTACTTTAGCCCCTTATATGGGGTTTAAACTAATTTAAGTAGGAAACAACTAATAAATTACTAGAGATTCTATTAAATAAACCAGGATTACATTTCCTAATAAGTATCTAAATTGGAAAGTATTTCTTTTAATATATCTACTAGGATCTCTATCATTTGTCCCTAACTAAGAGAACTCGACTACGATGAGAAACATTACAACTTTTTGCCTAAGTTTCTTCGTGACCAAATATAATGATACCAACCGTATGATGACAATGAATGTGGAAAATCATTGTCAATATCATCTGACCAAGGAGGGAACCAAATATTGATAATGAACACCAAATAACAACTTGTGCAACTTATCCCCAAAAAACTGCAGTGAAATCCACAAAATGGGTATCTAAATTAAGAAGTCTTCCATATAGTATATCTACTAGGATCTTCATTGGAATGCTTTCATTTGTTCTTATGTCGTGCTTTCTAGTGATAGTTATATTGTTCTTTTGTGTTTTTTCCTTTGCTGAACATCATTGCTCTTCCATATTGTAGGTTAAGAAATTGCCATATTCTACTGCTCTGATTGAGAAGGTTTGTTGGTGGTTTAACTTTTTGTTGTTGTGTGAGTCTAATTTGAGGAACATTTTTGTTCATTTGCAACTTCTATTTTTCGGAAAAAATTACTTGCTATTTTTATCCAGGAAGGGCGGGCTTTGGGTATCCTTCGTGATATATTCCTTGCCAATATCCCGGTAAGTTCAATTTCAATTTTCAAGTTACGTCTCTATGGCTAATTTGTTTATTTTCTCGACCAGTTGCCTCCTGTCATACAGCTTCTTCCTCTCTATGCAGGTACATCAAGATAATTTTCGTCCAAAATGCATATATGTTGCAGTGATGCTCAGACGCATGATGGAGGCAATCTTGAACAAGGATGCAATGGATGATAAGGTATATTAGTATGCTATTTAAAATAATCTATAACTGTAGTTAATTACTCAGTAAAGCCTATTGTATATAGAAATAACCTCCACGTAGTCGGTCATAAAAAAAATTGATCTCAGCATGGGCAAGTTAAATAAGATTTTTTTTTTAAAAAAAATTGTAGTCAGTTATAATATTTTTAGGTTCCGTCTCAAGGAACTTGCCTCCACATCGTACATTGCAAAAAATATATGCTATGTTACGTTGAATGTTTAAGATGAGATAAAATATTTATATAAAGTTGTGTGGACAAAAAAAAATATATGATATATTACGTTAAAGGTTTAAGATAACTTTGCATATTTTCAATGCTTTTTTTTTTTTTTGATAGGTAATCATATTATATTATAAATCAAAAACAAAAGATAATACACAAGAATTGCATTATCAGTTTAAACAAAATAGGAACACTAAAAAATTAGGCAGCCCTTCTTTCGAACTAGTAGTTGCAGCCTTAAACCAACTATACAAAGTTAGGTAAAAAAATTCTCTAAATTGCTCTGTCGTCCGTGTTTTATCTTCAAAGCACCGGTCGTNTGCATTATCAGTTTAAACAAGATAGGAACACTAAAAAATTAGGCAGCCCTTCTATCGAACTAGTAGTTGCAGCCTTAAACCAACTATACAAAGTTAGGTAAAAAAATTCTCTAAATTGCTCTGTCGTCCGTGTTTTATCTTCAAAGCACCGGTCGTTCCTTTCTCTCCAAACACACCAAACAATGCATCCTGGAATGAGCTCCCATACAAGCTTGCTATTCTTATCT